>PVKC010036708.1:0-13134 GCA_004027635.1 Crocidura indochinensis
TCATATACTAGTTTTATGAATGAATGAATGATTTAGCATAAGTATATGTACATACATATATATGAAAATATACATATATAGTTTCTTATATGTTACACATATATGAAAAAATTACAAGTCACCTATTACACTGCAGGTCTGATCCCTGGTACCACATGATTTTCCAAGAACTATTGGGGGAGAGCCCAGAGAGAGGGGCAGGAATTAGCAAAAATTACTGAGGAGTGGCCCAAAAACTTTTTTAAAAAGTCTAAGACAAAAGTTTCAGTGAAAATTGAGAAAAGAATTTTGCTGAAATTCTATTTTTTTTATCATTAGTATATTTTAATGTTTTTTGGGTCACACCCGGCAAGTGCTCAGGGGTTACTCCTGGCTCCATGCTCAGAAATTGCTCCTGGCAGGCATAGGGGACCATATGGGGCACCAGGATTTGAACCGATGACCTTTTGCATGAAAGGCAAACGCCTTACCTCCATGCTATCTCCCGGGCCCCAGTTTAATGTTATTACATAGTTTTTCTCTGCTTGTTTGGCAGCACTCAGGGATTATTCCTGACTCTGCACTAAGAATTCACTCCTTGCAGGCTGGGGAAACCATAGAGGGTGCCGGCAATTGAATCCGGATCTGTTCCATGTCCTCTACCAGCAAGGCAAATGCCCTACTGCTATGCTCTCACTCTGGCTCCTGCATTTTTAGTTTTGATGTGAAGTTACTGTGTCTCTCAGCACTACCAAGTGTTAGTCTAAACCCTCTACCACTACCCTGATGTTGCTTCTAGTCACCTCTTCACTTTATAAGTGCAAGAGGAGAATGACAAATTAATAGTCTTCACTCTTTTTTAAATTTCTACCTGGTTTCACTAGTTATAGGAAGCTAATTTCCATAAACTCAAAACCCTTTCTATGATTATAAATAAAGTATGCCTGTGGACCAGTGAAATAGGCCAGTGGGCAGGGTGCTTGCTTTACATATAGCAACCTGGATTTGATCCCAGGATCTCATATGGTTCCCTGTGCCTATCAGGAGTGATTCCCAGAGCCCAGAGTAAACCTTGAGCACTAGTGGCTGTATTCCCTACCCTGTAAAAAGCAAACAAACAAACAAACCCAAGAGTATGCCTGAAAAAAATCTTTACATTTTATTGATTAACTTTCCTTTATAATAATACAAATCATGGGGCCTGGAAGGTGGCGCTAGAGGTAAGGTGCCTGCCTTGCAAGCGCTAGTGACGGACCCTGGTTTGATCCCCTGGCGTCCCATATGGTCCCCCCAAGCCAGGGGCGATTTCTGAGTGCATAGCCAGGCGTAATCCCTGAATGTCAAATGGGTGTGGCCCAACCCCCCCAAAATTATACAAATCATGTCCTAGAATTCATAAAAGCACATACTCTTAGAATAACCCAACATAAGACCATTTCAAGCACAGAAAAATAAAAAGTTATCAATAACTTTGATCATTTTTTTCACACCTGACTTATAAATATTCCTGAACAAAATCAATCTACAACTAATCATAAAAGTAATGAATCACACACGGTAGCAATAAAAGAGAAAAGCCTATCTCCCCAAGGGAAATGAAAGGAAAGAAGCCTGAGAAAGGACCCATGAAAAAGTGCAGATATATAGACACTAAGTGGCTATTGTTCGGGCTGTGAATGGAATGAATCTGGCACTAGATTATGGGGTATTCCCAAAGGAAAGTACCTGACTGGCTTCTCCACCTCCTGCTCCATTCCTTCTTGGTCCATAACAGTTGAATACAGTATAATGCAACACCTGTTTACTTTGGGCACTAGAGGCCACAGTGAAAAAGAGGCATTATAATAAACATTAAGGAAGAGAATTTCAATGCATGAATATACTTGGCAATCTAGACAAACTATTGCCTGATAATAAGGGTAGGTGACTATGAACTAACGAAAAGAGTTTTGCCAATCAGTATCAAAGCAAACTGATTGGTGTCAAAGTATAGGCAAACATAAACGCATAGCTTATCAAATTCTTCTGAAGACTGTACTTTCATGTTAATGAAGCTCATCTATACATTAGTTGTATATACACAAATGATGCTACTTAGGCTTTTAAATGTAATTTGGCTCTTTAGAGGAACCAACTACGAATTTCCATTTACACCATGAATTCACCTTCTAAGTAATTCTCTTCAGACACTGGGGAAAACTGAACCAGTTTGAAGTGGACTAAATTCATATTAGCATATGAGTTAAGTGCTTATGAGGAAATTACAAGGGATATAAAATAAAACACTAATCCAAATTTTAAAATGCTAATTCTAAGTAAATGCTAGTTTTGAGAAGCGATGGAATTTCAAAATACTAATTCTTTTAAAAGTGATCATTTTCTTCATGTTCATTGAAACTGTGAGTCTGACATATAAATAGTATTATAAGTTTAAAATTGTAAGGCTTTCTGTATTTACATTTCATAGAAGTTTTAGGGGATAATCATGAAACAAAATTAAAACGGTGAATTAGCTTAAATGACAGAAATGTGGTCTAGTATTTATTCTAACATAAATAAAAATATTTAGTGGTAAATGAGTTCACAAAATAACTTAGCAATTTCTTGGGCAAGACCGATAGTACAGTGGGTAGGACACTTGCCTTGTGCACGGCCAGCCTGAGTTGATCCAAATGGTCCCCCAAGTCTTGCCAGGAATAATTTCTCAGCACAGAGCCAGAAGTAAGCCCTGAGTATAGATGAGTGTGACCCCTCTTATAAATAAAACAAAAGAATATGTCTGAGAGCTTATAATTATGCATTCACTTTAGCAGAAGTGATGCATTGTCAGGTATAAAAATCTATTAAGGACCTATGAAGGAAAAAAAAAACTAAACAAAAATAATATATTTGAGAAGTTTATGACTATATTCTAGAAACAGAATTAAACAATTTTTTTAATATACTGAGAGGAGGCTGGACCGAGAGCACAGTGGTAGGGCATTTGCCTTGTACATGGTCAACCCAGGATGGACAGTAGTTCGATTCCGGGCATCCCATATGATACCCAGAGCCTACCTGAGTAACCCCTGAGCACTGTTGGGTATGACTCCCAACAAACAATCAATCAAACAAACAAACAAACAAACACCACAAAAAAAGTACTGACAGAAGTGTTTTATTTCACTTTTGTTTTGGGCCCACACCCAACAATGGTAAAGCTATACTCTTGTTTCTAGTTTCAGGAATGACTGCTGATGAAGTTTGGGGCACCATATGTGGTGAAGGGGACCAAACCCAGGTCAGACAACTGCAAGGAAAGAACCCCCCTGCTGTACTATCATACTGGTGATAGAATGTACTTAAAAAAATTAAAGAATAAACAATAATATACCAGTTTTCTGGTTAGGAAGATCTCACATATTTAAGATGACATCTCCAGACTGAAAGCCAATGCAACCACTGTCGATATATCAGAATTTGGCTACCAATATAGCCAAATTGACCTTATTTATGTTTTGTTTGTTTTATTTTTTGGGCCACACCCTGCAGCGATAAGGGGTTACTCCTGGCTCTGTGCTCAGAAATTGCTCCTGGCTTAGGGGACAATATGATGGAGGGATGGGACCTGCATCTGTCCTGGGTCAGCTGCGTGCAAGGCAAACACCCTTCCACTGTGTTACCACTCCAGCCAAATTGATTTTAAAATGAAAATGAAAATGACCAGGACTTAGAATAAACAAATAAATTTTGAAAATGAAAAATGTTAGTGGTATAGATAACTTGATCTAAGGGTGATTCATGGTAATAGGGACAATGTTTAATGAATATAAAGTCAAATAGACACTTATGGTTAACTAATGTTTTTTTTTTTTTTTTTTACAAAATTGCTAACACAATTCATTGAGAGGAAGCTTTCAACCGGCATCACACATAGAACAAGAAAAAAACAGTGCTTAACACCTTAATAACACTTTATTATTTCCTTCCCTTGCACACAAAGTATTTCAGGTTAAATCATAAAGCTAGAATTATCAGATGTGTGGAAGAAAACATGAACAATCTTAATTATTCTAAGTTAGGCAAAAAGATACACAGATATAACACCAACACCCAAAACACAATCTAGAGAAAATAATTTGGATAATTTGATAAGTTTATTGCTAACTAGATACTAATAAGGAAATGAAAAGATAAAAGACAGCCTGAAAGAAAAGCTTTGCAAGTTATTTACCTGATGAAAACATTTATAACTCTTAATGGAAAGAAGGTAAACAACACAGTCATACAATGATCAAAGAATCATTTTTTTAATTACTTTATTTAAACACTGTGGTTTGGACAAGGAACCTTAGCCAGCACTTTATTACAGAGATATACGAAGAGTTAATCTGTGCATAAAGTTTCTCAGTCATTAGTAAATGAGGTAAGGCAAATTTAAAAAATCATGAGATGCCATTTATTCAGTAGAACAGTTATAATGAGGAAAGACTATGAAATAATAGGCACTGATATAGATAGAGAAAATGAAAACCCTGATCCACTGTTGGTAGGGATTTAAATAGTACTGTCACTTTGGAAAACAGCTTGGCAGTTCCTTAAAAAAGCAAAACAACAAGTCTACTGGACCTAAGAAATTAGCTCCCCAAGAAAAATGGAAACATATGTCCACACAAAGGCCTGTATGCGGATTTTTAAAGTAGCATTCTTCCTAAGAGCTCCACATTGGAACCCATCCAAGTGCCTATCAACTGTGGAATAAACAAAATGTGGCAATATCCATACAATGGAAATCATTTAGAAATAAAAGAGAGAACTGTGAGATGCAAGCACCAACATGGATGAATCTTTGAAACAATCTTAAATTTAAAAAAAAAAAGAAGACATAAAGGATTATTTATTGTTTGATTTCCATTTAGATGAAAATTTCAAGAGTTAAAACTACAGAGACAGAAAACAGATCAGTCGCCTGGGGCTGAGGTTGGGAGCAGAGATTGCTTCCAAATAGGCACTGAGAAACTTGTGTCATAACTCTAACAGCCTAACTGGGTTGAGATGAAGTTGCATAATCCTGCAAATCTTCCAATTCTACCTTAACACTTGACAACACAGGGTAAGGTATTCACACTGTACCTGCAATTGGCCTCCATCACATACTCTTTTTAAAGTGACCTAATAGCTTTTAAGAGTGCAGTTAAAGAATTAAGCCTGGCCATTAGGAGGAGAAGGCAAATATAATTAAACAACAACAACAACAACAACAACAAAATAGCAAAAACAACAGAAAACTTTGGAACATGGAATGACAGGGACTAGGAGAAAATCTTGAATCTGTGTCCCGAGAATGTCTCGATGATATGGGCTACTAGGTGAATAACTGAAAAAAGATGATGGAAGGAAGGAGAAACAATCCAACATGTCTAATGCATTTAAGAATTTTTTTTGAAACTTTTGTAAAAAAAAATCATAAGCTACACACACACACACACACACACACACACACACACACATACACACCACTCTAGTATGGCAAAAATCCTAAGCTAAACACACACACACACAAACACACACATCACTCTAGTATGGTTGGAGTGATCATCCCCAATCTTTTGACACATGTATCTGGCAGGAAAATTTCTTCTTGCATAAGCTATAAAGCTCTGTCACTAATGAGCTATGTGTTCTTGAGCAAGTTATTCAGACTTCATAGTCTTCTGCTTCCTTTTCTCTGAGATAACGACAGTGAAAGTACTTACAGAGAATTAATAGATCAATACCTGTCCAGATAATCATGCACAGTACCAGTCACATAGTGTATTAAACCATGATTTTTAGGTCTGCTGGAGCGATAACGATTTGTTACTACTAATTTCTGGGCAACTTGTTAAATTTACATACTGTTTGGTCCACTTCCCTACGAGGTTGACTTTATTTAATCTCTATAAGTGCTTATGTAGGGAAATGAGTCAGAGAAGAAGAGTAATACTGCTTAGAGGTACATAAGTTAAAGAGTAAAGACGAAACTCATCTTAGTTTAAACTCATGTATAGTTTAAAACTATAACCCAAGGCAGTCACTTGGATATTCGCTATGCTGACATCTCACAGCAGAGATGCAGCATATGTTTACAATGCACACATAACATTTTTGTAATAATAATATATGTACTACAGTTTTGTACCAGAGATAAAAAATTTGGCTGTACCTTTGGAACTACCTTCTAAAGAGAGAATAGTGGTGGTCTAAAGAGGATACATGATTTTTATCTCAGGTCACCCATGTTATTGTTGTTAAAATCAAAACTCAAACCCAAACCTCGCTATCTGATCAAGATTCCTTCTGCTAGTCTATGCGGGTAAATGGAGAGGCAATTAAAACTTCAACTGGTTGCCTGCTAATTTTATCCTTCACAAGACATGCTAAGCTCATGTCTACCATCATTATCATGCTCCCCGATATAGGTGGGTGTAATTGCTCGTATTTATAGACAGCTCCAAGTGAAAACACAGCCAAGAGAAGTCAGATTTTATGTTATGCTCTGCTTTTTTTGGGTCACACCTGGTGGTGTTTGGAGTTTATTTCTGTTTCTGGACACAGGAATCACTCCTGGCAGGACTCTGGGGATATATATAGCGCTGGAGATCAAATCCAGGTTGACTATGTGCAAAGCAAGTAACCTATCTCTATTGCTCTGGCCCCAAGAACACAGATTTTTAACTTTATTTATTTATTGATTGATGGATTGGTTTTTAAGCCATGCCCAGTGGTGCTCAGGGGTTACTCCTGGCTCTGCACTCAGAATTTATCCCTGGCAGGTTGGGAGACCATATAGGATGTTAGGAATCAAATGGTCCCTCCCGGGTTGGCCGCATGCAAGGCAAACGCCCTACTGCTGTGCTGTCTCTCCAGCCCCATAAGGCAAATTTTAAAACTCAACAGATTCAAGTCTCATGTGGTACCACTAGTTTCCTTATATTCTGAGTCTCAGGTTCCCCTTCTACAAAGCTTCATCGAAGCTTATATATATATATATATATATATATATATATATATATATATATATATATATATATATATAATGCATTCTGCCCTGCACCACTGGAAGAGAACTTAAGTGAAGGATAAGTATTTTATATTTATAGAAGTGTCCGGACCCAAGTAGGTGCTCATCAGATGCCAAATCACTGCTATGCGCTCCGGAGATAGACTGAAATAAAGAACAAAATTTCACCAACTGTCTTAATCTGGACTTTACCCATTCCAGACCATCATCGACCCCTACTCCCATTCAGCTTTCTTCAGCATGTGGTGCTGGTTGAAAATGACAGAAAATCAGCATGAAAAAGTGACAAGTGGACTTTCTGTGACACAGAGAGGTACTCAGGAATACCAAAAAAGAACAAATTCTCCCCTCAAAGATGCCAAAACCTGGTAAAATATGTATAAAGTCCAAGAAACCCCCACAACTACAGAAATTAATCACATTCTGGCTGCAGTGTGATCTAACAAAGATCCTAAAATAAGTTGCAAAGAACTTATGTTAGCAGTTGCTTTGTTCCTGGAGATTTAACGATGTCGAAACTGATTATGCAAATAATCGTGGCCACCACGAGTTAAAAAGTAAACACCAATTCAATAAATAACGATACATATAACAAACTAGTCTAGGAGTCCTTATTTGGGAATGGAAAGAGCAGAACTGTACATGGGTTTTCTCTTTGTCAGTGTTTGAACAAATCAATAACAAATGGATATCTGTGAATCTACTTTCTTCAAGTCTATTGGATGATTCATCTGTCCGTCTGTCCATCCATCCATCCATCCATCCATCCATCCCTCCACTCCTCCCTCCAACTTCCAATCCATCTGTTCGTCCATCCATCCATCCACCCATCCATCCATCCATCCATCCATCCATCCATCCATCCATCCATCCATCCATCCATCCACCCATCCATCCACCCATGCATACATTCTAATACATTCACTGTTGAAGCACTGAAAATTACTCTCTCGCTGTAGACTCATACCAGAGCATGCATTTCTGAAAGTCCCGAATCAAGATCAAAGTAACACACAACAGAAGAAGTATCAATGCCAACAATGACCTTCATGTGTCATTCTAGAGTTTCTTTCTTTGAATATTAGGGGCTTGCTAAAATTACATGCAAAATTATATATACACTTTTCAGGTAGAAAAGACCATACTATTTTGTTTCTTTGGTGGGAAGAGTTAGGGCCACACTTGGCAGAACTTAGGGCTTAGTCCTGACTCTGTACCCAAGGATTACTCCTGGTGGGATCAGAGGACCATATGTGGTACCAAGGAGAAAACCCAGACCAGCTGCTTGTAAGGCAAATGCTTGACTCACCTTCAGCTTCTTAAAGACTTCTGTGGCCCCACTAAGATTTGACAACATTCCTACAAGTGATTTCAGGTGAACCAAAAGTGATAAGGAAAATGAGTAAAGCAAGCTTTGAGTGAATATCACTCTGTCTTAGACTTTTTTTTGTCCAACCAAGAGGGTGCAATCACCTGCCTAACAGAAATAAAACCAGTACTTTGGAGGGATAGATTTAGTAGAAACTGGAAGTCCAGTCATTGAATATAGCTGTTTAAATTTTGCTCTTCCTGGAAATCTGGAATGCCATGGGAGTGTCAGTTTCATCAAGTCCTACCTACTAGCAAGTGGCTAATATCAAGCAGGTCCCATGCTATGGACAATCCACCTGGTGTTCCTCCTGCTGTCCCTTAGCCCACATGTCCTACGGGAATTCTGGGCTAGACATCTACAAAACTCCTTGGGCCCTTTGTTTGCAAGCTTCCTGTTTGGCCCTGAGAAAAAAGCACAGGGAGGATGATCAGAAGGTGGGAGCAGGAAGAAATCTCTGTTTCTGGAAGCATCCACTTCCTCCTTGGGTGGCGGCAACCCTTCACTTGGTCCAGGTTCCAGTAATACAACCTTTTCCCTTTTGTCCCCTTCATCCTGGGGGCAGAAACTGCTTTCAGGAGGTATTACTCACAGTTACCTCATCTCCTAGTCTTTGCTTTTCCAGTCTTCCCACACGTGTGTATTAAGTTTCTCAGATTAACTGTCCTCTGGTATAAATACCTACTTTAGCTTCTTAGGACCCTGATCAAAACAAACTCGCCAGTGTCCCTATTCTAGTATCTTAATGAGGTGACATTTACACACAGACCACTAAGAGTATAAATGTATTCCTAGAAACGACTGGCTGTGATCTTTTTCAAAGGAGACCACATAAAATAGCTGACCTTTACGAGGCAGTGTAAGTCTGCTTGCCTGAAGAAACGGTTTTAAGTATTAGCCAAAATCTACATGTTAACATACAGTTCACGTATTAATTAGAGGCGACATTTATAATTAAATATTTTTAAGGCTTTGGGGCTAGATTTAGTAGTGATTAGTTTAGGAATAAAAAAAATCAACAAAATGATGCCCTCTTTAAAAATACAAGTCAAAAATTAAAAATACTCTGGGGTCCGGGAGATAGCATGGAGGTAAGGCGTTTGCCTTTCATGCAAAAGGTCATCGGTTCGAATCCCGGTGCCCCATATGGTCCCCCGTGCCTGCCAGGAGCAATTTCTGAGCATGGAGCCAGGAGTAACCCCTGAGCACTGCTGGGTGTGACCCAAAAACCAAAAAAAAAAAAATTAAAAATAATAAAACTACTTTTAATGTTATAAAAAATAATCCCGGATGGCTTGTTTAGTTTAAATTTGCTGTGATTTTACTTTTCTGAAGTAAAGGAGTCATAGGCAAAAGATGAGAAAGGGAAAGCAGCATATGAGGAAAATGACAGATGGTTTGCAAACTTCTGGAGAGCCTGAGATGTCAGAAACTACAGTGGGAAAAACTTAAGTAATCATAAAATATTTGTGGCAAAAACTGAGCAAGCATAATATGGGCAGTATTTTTCCGAAACCCTAAAAGAAAAGTGCTGTCAAACAAGCCAAAGTCAGAGAAGCAAATCAACCCAGGGAAGGGAACCCCAAGCAAGAATTCAGTCCCCCCCCCTTATATCTAACCCTGGTATGGCTCCAGAATGCAGTTTGGCTGCAGGCAATAAAGCAAGTGAGTCATCACTGGTAACTAAAAATGAAATAAGTATGAATAAATATGGTGAGAAGTTAAGTTCTTTATCCTGTGACACTAGGCATGCATTCCATAGCAAATATTTTGGAAGAAGCACAGAGCCTTACCTAAGACCAAAGATATTGCTTTAAAAATTAAAAGTAAGCATACAGGATAATATGATTATAATACTTTAAAGGAACATTATTACACTGCACAGAAATCGCACACGTCTTGTTATTAAAATCATTTGAGGATATTGCCGGCTAAAGTGACGGTATTTACTATCTAGGCTACTGTTAACACAATTCTTATATGAGTTTTTCTGTTTCTATGGTAACGCGAATTATAAGGTTCAATGAAGCCAGATTCAGTAATGTGTATTTTTCTGTTATTCAAGGTGAAAAGGAAATGAAATATTTCTAACATTCATAAACTGCAGTGAATGTCTGAATTCCATTTAGAGATAAGATGATAATTACTCAAGTAATTAGAATTCTTCCTGGATGGAATTATTTTGCACACAGTGGAAATTTAGGCTTGGGAATGAAAGCAAGGACCAGAGAATATTCAGCATCAGTAATTAATTACACCCCAAACCAATGTGGCACTCTACCACCTTGGATTCGACTATACCTTCTTGCATCTACTCTAACTGCATAAGAAAGAAGACAGCTCCCCCACCCCCATTGCTTAAGTCAGAAAGATAAAGTGGGTGAAATCATTTTATTCAAGAGAAAATCCAATTACAGAAATAATCAACTTTTCTCTCCTGCTTTATTATTTTTTTTCATATTTGAAAGGGCATTCACATTAGCAGAACCAATTAAATGAATATCAAGACAGGGCAAAAAAATACAAAGTTGGGCGAGCTTCTTAAATCTTTCAAAATTAAACTTAGGATAAAAAAAAAAAAGAACAAGAAAAAGTCCACCTATGGAAATTGTAGAGACAAACACAGAACATAGTATTCTTTCAAGGGAATGCTTAGCCAAAAGTTGACGAAGCACCTCAGGATGGGTAGAAAATCACATATTCAAAATAGAGTTGTCTGTAAATAAGAAATTATTAAAAAAAAAAAACAGGTATAGATGCACTTTTAATGAAGAGTCATGCACTTGTGGCTACAGGAGATAATGCAGGAGTCAGGGCATTGACCTTGTAAGCTGCAGGTTCCAGTTTCATCCGAGAGATTCATAATCCCCCCAACCCCAAAAATTCCACCAAGAATGATCCCCGCCGAAGTGGTAACATAGTGGTAGGGTGTTTGCCTTGCACACTGCTGACTCAGTACAGATCCAGATTTGATCCCCGGCATTACAGCATTACATATGTTCCCCTGAGCCAGGAGTAATTTCTGAGCACAGAGTCAGAAGTAACCCCTGCGTACTACAGGGTTTGGCCCAAAAACAAACAAAAAGAATGATCCCTGAGCACAGGGCAGGAGTAAGCTTTGAGTATCACTCTCTCTCTTTCTCACACACACACATACACGCACACACACACACACATACACACACACACATACACAGAAAGTAAAAGGAATGGCACCAGATACTATATTTCAAGTCATTTGCTCTTCTAAAATACAATTTTCTTAAATTTCATTTGGGTTTTTGGGGCCACACCTGGCAATGCTCAGTGATTTCTCCTGGCTCAGGAGTCACTCCTGGCAGGGCTCGAGAATGTATGGAATGCCAGGGATCAAACCCAGTTATTTCTGCGCAAGGCAAGTACCTTACCTGCTGTGCTACCACTCAGCCCACAACTTTCTTCATTCTGTATTAGCTAAATTTTGTTTTGTTTCATCTTTATTTACTCTAAACAACAGATTGCCAGTTGGTCAGCTATGTCTCACATGCGACATTCAGCCACTAAATGCTTCTTACAAGTGAAATTTTAGTAGAACAAAGCCAAATCCCTTCATTTAACTCTTTAAGGCTGTTTTGGGTATAAGGGTAGAGCTGAGCTAAATGTCCACAACAGAGTTTGTATAATGCACAAAGTAAACAAAACATATTATCACTATCGATTCAAACAAGCCAGAGATAAGACTAAAATTCCCTAAGTACCTCCAGAGACACTTTGGGTGAGTCTTAGAGCCAGTGGTCTACCTGCATCCAGTCCTCATCCATCATCTTCGCCATCACTGAATTCTCACTGCTAAGATTCATATCCACATATTTCTTTGTCTAGGTAATCCAACTTATAATACACTCACAACCATTGGTACTATTTCTTCTTCCTCTTCCTCCTCCTCCTTTATAGATGCCCTTGGAAGAGAAATCTGTTCTGACCCCCCCTCCCATCTAGTTCACTCACAGGCCTTTGTCCTACTGGCCTTCAGACCTGACTTGGCATCTTTCAGATCTGTGTATCCTTACTTAGGCTTCCAAATAAGCCACAAGCACCTTGTGGGTATGGATGGGTACAGCTTCTTATTTTTTAAGCTCCCAATACTTAGACAGTAGCCTGGAACATGACCCTAATTCCATAAAGGTGGGCATTAAATGAAAGTAATGAGCAGAGAGAACCAGAGGAAAAGGTAATAAATGGCTTCTACTGGTTAACTAGGCTTGATTTAGAAACATTAAGGATTCATCTCTGTCTGGGTATTCATTTCAGTATATTTATGTGAAAGTTCTAGAAGTGACTTCTAGATCTTGGTACAGAGGAAAAGGACAGATGATCACAGGAAGAGACATGTTTCTCTTTGGGGACAAAAGCCAAAGCCCTGAAGAGGAACCGTACTGCTTACAAGGATAAGACATACAAGTCTACAAGAGTACTTGAAAAAAAAAGTAGTTACTAACTAATTTCCAGTTGCTGACTTCAATTCCTGGTTAGCAAAGTGACAGAGGAAAACACTGACTATACCAGAGCTGATTTGAAGTGGTCTGGGTTTATTTGAAACTTTCAGATGAAAATTCAAGGCAAAAATGCCAGCTGGAATTCCTGATGAAAGCTTTCCAAGTTTCTCAAAGGAATTCAGTCTCTTGCTTCCTTCTCTTTCTCTTTCTCTTTCTCTTTCTCTTTCCTTTCCCTTCCTTCCTTCCTTCCTTCCTTTCTTCCTTCCTTC
>PVKC010036709.1:0-13160 GCA_004027635.1 Crocidura indochinensis
GGCCCCAAACTTAAGTTTTCTAAGGTGTGGCTTATTAGAATGAAGACTGAAGACCAGGGGTGATTTCATTTCTACAGTTTGATAGCATTTAATTCCTGAAATCTTTTTTGTTTGTTTCTGTTTTTGTGTCAGGGATTACTTCCGGCTCTATGCTCAGAAATTCCTCCTGGCAGGCTCAGGGGACCATATGGGATGCTGGGATTCAAACCACCGACCTTCTTCGATAACACACTTGGCTCTTTTTTTCACAGATAGAAACAGTATTTTTAAAAAAATCTTTTCTTCTCTTTATTTATATAAAGGAAAATGATAGATTTTTGAGTACTAATTTTGAGCTGTTGGATCTGTTATTATGTTGTTGTAGATTATTGCATCTATGTTTATGAAAGATATTGACCAGCAATAGCCTTTTTTTAGAGGGAGGGGTTAGGGTGTATTGGTCTGTTTTTGGTACCTGTGTGCTGTTTGCTTCATAGAAACTATTTGAAAGGGTTTCTGTTCCTTCAATTTCCTGGAAGAGCCTGAAAAGGATTGGCAGTAGTTACACCTCAGAGGTTATAAAGTATTCACTTGTGAATCCATCTGGGCATGGGCTTTTGTTTTGGCAAAGGTTTTTGATTATCATTTTAATTTTGACACTAATTTCGATTCTGTTCAGGCATTCCATATCATGTTGTTTAAACCTTAGGAGGATAAATAAGCCTAAAAACGTATCCATTTCTTCCAGGTTTTTTTACTTTCTGACATAATTTTTCTCAAAGTAATTTCTGAGTAACTTTTTAATTACTTAATAACTGAAGTGTTTTCTCCCCTTGCATTTCTGATTAAGTACCTATATTTCTCTGTTTTTCTTTTAATTTGTGAGTCTTGCTAATCCTTTATATTTTTAAGAACCAACACTTGCTTTTATTGATTGTGCTTAGGATTGTATTTGGATTGTGTTTAGATTCTAGTTCATTAATTTCTGTAGTAAATTTTATTAGTTCCTTTTTCCTGCTTTTGCTTAGCTCATATTTTTGGTCATTTTCCAATTTCTTAAGCTGTGCCATTAAATTATCTAAGCGGGCCCTTTTCTTTTTTTCCTAAGGAATGGTTGCAAAGCTTTAAACATACTTACTGGTCCAGTATGTGGTGTATATTGGAGAATGCCCAGAGTACACTAGAGAAGAATGTATATTCAGCATTTGAGGACTGAAAAATGGCAGTGATCATACAAATTCAGAATTTGGAAGCAGTGGCTTAGTGTGGCATTATTTCCTTATTCCTTATCTCATTATTTCCTTGGCATTGCAATATATGCCCTTTGCAGAGGCAAAACCCAAAAAAAGAGTGTCATTTACCAAGGGTAAAATTGCATGCATTGATTGAAAGCCTGTCTGTTGTTTGCTTACATGTGAACTCTTCATGACTTAATAATGAGAGTTTCATGTCTTATAGAGATTGTCTTGCATGGGTTTGCAGTTAGATGGCTAGAAAGCAATAATCAATGGAATTTTTAACCTTTAGAATATGTGCTGATTATTAAGGATCCTAAAGAATCAGTAAACATATTTGCTATTGAAAATTATAATGAGGGGCCGAAGAGATAGCATGGAGGTAGAGCATTAGCCTTGCATGCAGAAGGATGGTGGTTCAAATCCCAGCATCCCATATGGTCCCCCAAGCCTGCCAAGAGCAATATCTGAGCATAGAGCCAGGAGTAAATCCTGAGCGCTGCCAGGCATAACCCAAAAACCAAAAGAAAAAAGAAAATTATAATGAAAGTATTGTACTCTATATTTTGTTTATGAAAATATATGTTAGTTTTATCTTAGTATTACCGATTTATAGAATTCAAATATTTATATATGTTTTTGAAAAAGAATAGTTGGAAGAAATTTTTAATTGATGTTAAAAGTTAATGCATACCTGATATGGCCCACTACATTTTGGTACAATTCATTAAGACTTCCCTTAATCAAGGTTCCAGGAAAGGAAAAAAAAAAACATAGAGCAATGTCATCTAGAATAGCCTTTACAAGGGATGCTGGGCACTTAACTTGGGGAAGATTTTGAAAACCACGGAAGAGGAATGCAGAATGAACATATGGTAGATATGCTCTACCTCAATTAGGAGCACATGAGGAGGGAGTTGGGAAGGTGTGGATAAAGGAAATGAGGTGCAGTGTGCTGATTTGCCCATTATGGAAGGATTGGCTAGTCAGATCATTAATGTTGATATACAAGCCTCTTTTTATCACCTATTAACCATAACTTTGTTTTATTTTTCCTTGAATCTTGTAGGGAATATTGTATGTGATTAAGAAACTGATATCCATCTTGTAAAGCATGGAACTTGTTGTGACATGAATTTCACAGGAACAAAGAAAGTATTTTTCTGTATTAGATTAAGTTGAGCTTGTAATAAAACTTATAAAAGCTTGTACTTATACATATAAATAAATGTGCTGGTATAATTAGAGCGAGATTCAGCAGTATATCTGCATGCTGTTCTCTCTCATTGCCAATTACATACTTCTCACTTTGGGGCCCAGCTGAAGTTCCCCTGTAAATGAACTAGCCCTCCACAAAAAGTTATTTATATACCTACTAATTTCTTCCTTCAAAAACAATATACCATTGTTAAGTTTTAGCCTGATTGACCTATCAGAGTTGATTGAATGGTGTTAATGTCTCCTAATATTGTGTTGCTATTGATGTCTTTCTTCAAGTCTATTAGCAATTGTAACTATATTTTGACCACTCATTTGATGAACATATGTATATGAGTGTGATTTTTCCTGATATACATATTCCTTGATTATTAAAAAAAGTGAATCACTCTTACTCTTATAACTTGTTTAAACCTGAAGTCTATGTCTTCTGGGATTAATATGGTCACCCCAGCCTTCTTAAGGTGGTTGTTTGCTCAAAGAATTGTCTTACAACTTTTGAAATTGATTTAGTGTTTTCTTGGATTGTTCAAATGTTTGTCAGTAAGATGTTGGATTCAATTTTCTGATGAATTTTTCCACTCTGTAACTCTTAATTATTGCATTTAATCCATACACACAGAGATAATTATCATAGAATTTTGTACCATCATTTTGTAGAAGTTTTGTGTTAGAGGGATTTGTATTGCCCTAAAATAAATCCTACAGTTCATTTTCTAAAGTTGTTTTGAGTCTCTAAATTTCATGAGTTTTTCTTAACCCAGGAAGTGGTGTTAACTCAGTAGCCCATCAAACCTGAATGAAAGTCTTTTGGGTTAATTATGCTTGATTAGAAGTTCATGTTCATAGCAAGATTCTGGAAACAGCCAAGATACCCTTCAACAGATGAATGACTAAAGAAACTGTGGTACATATACACAATGGAATATTATGCAGCTGTCAGGAGAGATGAAGTCATGAAATTTTCCTATACATGGATGTATATGGAATCTATTATGCTGAGTGAAATAAGTCAGAGAGAGAGAGAAAGACGCAGAATGGTCTCACTCATCTATGGATTTTAAGAAAAATGAAAGACATTCTTGCAATACTAATTTTCAGACACAGAAGAGGAAAGATCTGGAAGTCACAGCTCATCTCATGAAGCTCACCACAAACAGGGATGAGTTTAGTTAGAGAAATAACTACGTTTTGAACTGTCCTAATAGTGAGAATGTACAAGGGAAATAGAAAGCCTATCTAGAGTACAGGCAGGGGTTGGGTTGGGAGGAGGGAGATTTGGGACATTGGTGATGGGAATGTTGCACTGGTGATGGGTGGTGTTCTTTACATGACTGAAACCCAAACACAATCATGTATGTAATCAAGGTGTTGAAATAAAAGGAAAAAAAAGAAAAAAATTTCATGTTATGACATTCTTATTATATATCATTATTGCCTTCGGACCTGCAGGATTATTTGTGGTACATTTACAGTAAATCTCAAGTTTGCTTCTTTGTATGTAATTTCACTTTTTATTTTTTTTCTGCTTTCAGTATTCTATCTCAATCTTTGGTTTTCATCATTGTGCTAAGGATGTGATTTGGGTGCTTTTAACTGGGTTTCTTTACGTGGTACTGTTCTAGCATCCAGGATGTGGGCAGAGGTGATATTCAGCTCTTCGAACTACTCAACAATTTTGTCTTTGATTCTTGCTTCTTACTATAGTTATTCTTCCTGGATTTATGGGACCTTGATGATTCTAATATTGTTTCTGTTGAATTTATCTGAAAAGTCCATTGCTATCAGAGCAATTTTCATCATGAGTCATTTTCAGGATTTTTCTGTCTTCTGTTCATTTATTTTAAGGCTCTTTTCCAAATTATTGTTGTATGGAGATAGTATGAAACTCATCTTTGATATTACTGATTCTATTTTAATTAGGTGTTACTTTACTGCAAAAGCCTTCCAGTGAGTTTTTTATTTACCCTACCAAGTTTTTCAGTTCTGTCATTTCTGTTTCATTTTCTCATTTCTACACTCATTTTCTCTTGAATCTTATTGGCTATACATTCCTTGGTTTCATTGAGTTCTTTGACCATCCTCAACATTTCTTCACTAAAATCCTATTCTTGAAAACATATATGTAGCTGCTACTAGTTATTTCTGAACTACCATCTTCATTCTCTAACTGTGGTGGGGTTCTGAGTTTCTTTCCCATTATGACTTTTGCAGCATGGTCGTGTGTTTTATGTTTTGTGGTGGACTATTTGACTAGATGAAACGTGTGGCCAGGGTGTGAAGCAGAATGGCAGCATTTTTTAAGTGCAATAACCTGAGTTCAAACTGTCTATATTTATTCCAAAAGACACCCACAGCTGCCACTTGTGGTGATTGGTTCTTTCTGTCTCTTATCTACACTCTTCTCTAGGTGCACTAATATGAATTCAAAGTGGCTTTTTTTTTTGACTTGAAAAAGCTGCCTTCCACAGGTGCCACCACTTGTTATAGCTATCATATCTAATTCTTCTCATTTTTTTTCTCTGAATTCCATGGCTTTTAGGAATTATTCTAGTTTCACTTGGGATTTACTTTCCTTTTCTTTCAGCTGTGCTTTATATATTTTTGAAGAGATGTTTAGTGAAAAAAACCTTTATATGAAGACACATATATCTCTTTATATGAAGACACATATATCTCTTTATATGAAGACACACACACACACACACACATATATATATATATTTCTTTAAATGGTATGATAATAACTAAAAAGGTCATTCCTGTTTGAAAATTTTCTGTTTAGTATTTAATATACATGTTGCCACCAACTTTGTTCCTTTGGAGTTTTTGTTGAGAAATCACTCTTTTATAAATGAAGCTAGTATCTTCTAATATTCAATTAAAATTGTAGTCTGCTTCTTTTATTGTAAATTTAAAGTTTTATTCTTTTATTTTCTTTTTTTTGGGGGGGTTACACCCGGCAGTGCTCAGGGGTTACTCCTGGCTCCACGCTCAGAAATTGCTCCTGGCAGGCACAGGGGACCATATGGGGCACCGGGATTCAAACTGATGACCTTTTGCATGAAAGGCAAATGCCTTACCTCCATGCTATCTCCCGGGCCCCTAAAGTTTTATTCTTATCTTCTTTTTTAATCTGAATATAATGTATATTGATGTGGGTATATGTTTTGGATTATTTTTATTGGCTATATTTGAGCTTCTTAGAGTCACATGGGTAGCTCTCATTTCTCAGCAGGTATCTATTTCTTAAATTAGTTTCTTAAATAAGATTTCTTTAAATCATCAGTTACCTATTTCTTAAAATAAAAATACTGAATCATCATATTTTTCTTTTGCAATGCCAATAATGATTTCATTTTCCTCTGGTGCCTTTCCATATTTATCTTAAGTTATTTTTTAACATTTTATTTCTTTTTTATTTTAAAATGGTGCCAATACTTTATGTTTAAACTTATTGATTTGATTTTGGTTGTTACATTCTACTATTGGTCCTGTCTATTGTGTTTTTAGTTTTATTTCTTTTTGGGGGGAGGGTGGGGGTGGGCAACACCTGACAGTGCTCAAGACTGTACTAAATAATCACTCCTGGCAGGGATTACATTACCATATAAGAAGCTAGGGCATTAGCCCAGGTGAGCTAAGTGAAAGAAAAGTACCCTTTCAGGGATACTATGGCTTTAATTCTAATTTTTGCATTCTTAGCTCTGATATATAACATAAATCCCTGTGCTTTTTTTATCTTTAGTATCAAAGTTGTTACATACCTTTTCTGTTTCTTAAATACATGTTTTATTTATCTCCACATTTTAGTGAATGTGGAGATAAATAAAACCATTTATTCAACTAATGAATAAGTCTATTTCATTGATCTGAAGTCTGTTTTTATTTCAATACCATATTGTTTTAATGACTACTGCTTTATAGTATATTTTGAAGTTATAGAAAATAATTTCTACATTTGCTTTTTACATGAAAGACTGCGTTAGATATTCCTTAAGGTTTATTATTACTTATCAATATCACTAGTTATTGCTCTGTTTCTTTGAAAATGTCATGGTTATTCTTATGAATTGCATTAAATTCATACAATGCTTTGGGATAATTGTTATTTTAATGATGTCATTCATCCCGATTCATGAGCAGGAATGATCTTTCTATTATCTTATGCCCTCTTTTATATTGTAAGCCGTGTTTTTTTGTTTGTTTGTTTGCTGTTGTTGTTGTTTTTTTGGTTTTTGGGCCACACCCGGTGACACTCGGGGGTTACTCCTGACTATTCGCTCAGAAGTCGCTCCTGGCAGGCATGGGGGACCTTATGGGGAACCGGGGGATCGAACCGCCATCCTAGGTTAGCACAGACAGCTTATCTCCAGCGCCACTGCCCAGCCCCGTAAGCCGTGTTTTGTAGTGCACATTGTATAGGTTTAAAAGCTAATAAATGCAAAGTAGACCAAGGAAAGCCCCTTCAAAGAGTAGTAGTGGGAAAACTAGTTGACTCCATGCAAAAAGTGAACTCAAAACTCTATTTAAATATGTGCAATGAAGTGAAAATAAAATGTATCAAAGGCATTGATATCAGGCATAAGGTACATAGAGAAAAATGTAGGCAGAATTCTTCATGACCTTCAAATTAAAGGCATCATTAGGATGAAACACCACTGGCTAACAAAGGGAAGCAACAGTAACAAAATGAGACTACATTAAACCAAGAAGCTTCTTCTGCTCCTCAAAGGAAATGATGACTTAGACACAAAGACTACCCACAGAATAGAATAATCTATTAACCTAATGACCATCCAAAATATCAAAGACATAAAAGGCAGTGGTAGCATTTAGCAAAAAACATCCAACTCCATTTGAAATATGGAGAGAAATTGAGGCCAGAGCAGTGGCAAAAACAATAGGGTGTTAGCCTTGCATGCACTAACCTAGGACTGAAAGTGGTCGATCCCTGGCATCCAATGGTCCTCGAAGCCAGGAGTGATTTCTGAGCACATAGCCAGGAATAACCCTTGAGTGCCACTGAGTGTGACCCAAAACAAAAAAAAAATGTGGAGAGAAATTAATTTGAGACATTCCCTCAAAGAAGAAAATACAATTGGCCAAAATAGACATGAAAATGCTCCACATCATTAGTCATTAGAGAGTTGCAACTCAAATCAGCAGTGAGATATCATCTTACACTAAAAAGACAGGCACACATCTCAAAGAACAAGAACAATTAAGCTGTTGTGGAAGTGGGGAGAAAGAGACACTCATTCACTGCTAGTGGGAATGTAGACTGATACAGTCTTCTTGGAAAACAAAATGGATATTCCTCAAAAAACTAGAAATTAGGTTTCCACATTACCCAGAAATACCAGTCTTATGAATATACTCCAGGAGCCCCAAACAGCAGCAGAAAAGCCTCCTGCATTCCTATGTTAATCACAGCACTATGAAAAATAGCAAGATTCTTAAAAAAGGAAACACAGTGCTCAAGAACAGATAATAGAGAAACAATGGTACATCTACACATTGGAATACTATGCAGCTTTTAGGAAAGATGTTATAACTTTTTCTTAAACATGGATAGTCATTGAGAGCATTATGATGATTAAAATAGATGGATTTATAAATAGACCTAGAATGATTCCACTGATTTGTGGGGCATGAAATCAATATTTTATGCTAATAACACAAGAGACAATAGGATTGGTGGCCAGGAATATCATTCCACAGTACGAAACTTTCCAAACCTAGTGTGGGAAGTGAAGTTAGGGCAGTGGAGAGTTTAATATGACAATGATAGTTGTAAATGATTACTATGTGCAATATTAGACTACTAAAATGAGATCAAGTGATAAGCATATTGCCTCTCAGAGAATAATATGCAAATCACTACTTATAACACTGGAAAAAATATTGAGAGAGAGCAGAAATAGAAAGGATAGAGAGATATAATAATTGTTCTGACAGAAGCAGGCAGAGGGGAGAATGGAAGGGAAACTGGACATTGCTATTGAAAAATGTGAATTCATGAAGGATATTGTAAATTGTTTACTAAAACTCTATTGTGTCCAACTTTCTATTCTGTAGGTGTCATATAAACATCCTTTTAAACATGGGGTTACATAAACTATGACAACTTTATCTGTGAGGGAAAATATAGTATGAACAATGTTGTATCCACAGTGTCAAGGTAAAAAAAATTAAGAATGAAAAGTTTATTATTAGGTTTATTATTTTTCATTTATCTTCATTCACTTAAGTTCAGAAAATTTTCTATTTGGGACATTTCATTTTTTAACACAAGATTTATCTTTGATTCATTAAAATAAATTCATTTGTTGTTGAGATTATATATTCTTTTATTAGTTGTGTATTTTATTTCAGTAATGGATGTCATTTTAATAGAGATTTGATATTAATTTTGCTCTGTTAAACATTTGACTCTAATGAAATTAGTCTTTACTGACTTTTTTTTTATTTTGAGGACTAATTCTATCAAGAATAATTTGCTGCACTAATTCCTCCTTTTGTGGTAATTTTGGATAGTATTCTATATATTTTATGTCTTCTGAGATATAGTTTTTGCTTTTATCTTTAGCTATATGCTTTATTTTAAAATCCAATTATGCATTATGATAATATTAAGTAGAATTTTTATAAAAATGTGTTTCTATAGCAATAAAAAGATGGTACAATTGTTAGCGTGCAAGTCTTGCACATGGATAAATCTGGTTTTATCCGTAGGTCTGCATTGTTTCCAAGGCATTTATGTATATAGCCTTGCAGATTCCAAGACACCACCAAGTTAGTCCAGGGGAGTTCAGGAATCCCAATATCCAAGTAATTTATGTCTTTGGGTCCCTGAGTTGAACCACCAATCTACATGACTTATAATAACAACAAAGGACACCCAAGTTTCCTGAGCAACTGTTGGTAATCCCCCAAACCAAACATAAAATAAACATAGGGTTTTTTAAATGTTTTCTAAAAGAATAATTTTAATTAGTATTATAATCCATGCAACTATCTATAAAGTCTAACTTCTCATTAATACAACTATAAATATCTGATAAATTATTTTCCATTAATAAATAAGTAAACTGGAGTTTGACTGAAGTTGCTTAGAATCAGAGTCTAGTCTTGACTATTATAGCAGAAATATTCATTTATGAATGTCTTATTTTTCTTAAATTGGAAGGAAATTAATTATTTGGTCAAACAGAATGTATAGTGGAGAGCATAACCTATTAATTTTAGTCCCAAACAGAAAATTTGACCAATGTTCTTTGGAACATTGAACTATAGTTGAAAGCTAATAAATATACATATTGATTTGTAGACATTATGATGTAAACTGTTAGGTCAGTTTACAGTACTCAAATTTCCCAACCTAAGAACAGTATATTATCAGTTTTTCATAAGACTGCTTGAATTAATTAGTTTATGCAAGTTTAAAGATAATATGAATGTATAGCAATTGCAGACAAGAGAAACATGATGATAATATGGGTCAATACTAGTATCCCATGAGGAAGACATGCATTAAATCAACTGTTACTGTACTATGCGAGGTTGCCCAGAAGTCAATATAAAGCCACAAGGCTTTATATATATATTTTTTATTTATTTAGATTTTTACATCATTTATATATTATATATTCATATTTTATATATAGTTATCTTAATGTCTAAACTTTTGAATAAGTGTATTGGAAATCCATTTTTATGAAATAACCAAGGTCATTGGCAATAAGTAAAAATGCTAAATAAGTCTTTAAAAAATCACTGAGATTTTGAGGACAAAGTAAAATTGCATTGTTTGCTTCTCCTTTGCTATTGATTAGAGATCTGGTTTTGCTGAAACATCAACATCATAGCAATTACTATATCCTCTAATTAGTTCAACCTCCTTTAGCCTTTTTCTTTTCGTTTGAGCCTTTCTTAGCCATTCAGAATGCTAAAAATTTGCAAAGATAGAACCTCTGATATTTTTGTTATCATTAACTAAGTTTGATTTAAGTATAGTCTATGAAGGAATGATGGATTTCTAGATATTTTACAATAATTTTAAATTTTAATGATATAGACTTAAATGATATTATAATGTTATCCCTCCCCAATGCCATATGCTAATCTTACCTGGATGCTGAGACCCTCCCACAGCTTGGAGGGGTCTGTAGTTGGCAATTAAGGTTCCCTTGGGGGAGGAGGGAGGATTAGAAGCTAGGATGGAGGCAGAAGAGCAGGAAGAAGTTGCTTAGCTTAGAGGCCATGTGAAAAAAGCAGCTGGTGATTATGTCATTGTAATAAAGTTGGATTTCTCCTGAAACTTCGTCTGACTGCTGTGGATCATTTCTTCGTGGCCATCCTGCACTTACAGTACCGCAGGCCGAAGGGGCAGGCAGGCATTGGGCCCAGCCAAGGAAGCCCTCACCATCCGTCCATCCACACTAGAAGTCTATAATTAATATTAATACAACATTATACTATTTCTTTTTTATTAATATAGTTTTTCTTAGGAATTTGCAAGGAATTTAAATGCAGCAGTTAGTTAAGTGAACTTTGCTAGGTAATGTTTTACAGCTTAGATCAACTATCTTCTAATATTCATATGCTAGAAAGAAAATAAAAGCTTTAAATAGTTTTACCATGGTGTATTTAGTTATTGTCTTTTTGTTTTGTTTTGTTTTGGGTTTTTGGGTTTCACCCGGCAGCGCTTAGGGGTTACTCCTGGCTCTACATTCAGAAATCGCTCTGGCAGGCTGGGGGACCATATGGGACGCCGAGATTCAAACCACCGTCATTCTGCGTCTAAGGCAAACGTCTTACCGCTGTGCTTTCTCTCTGGCCCCATGTATTTAGTTTTTTTAAATTATAATTATTAAAGTACAATGATATACAAAAAATTATTGATAGTTGAGTTTTGGTCATATGATGTTCCAATACTCATCCCTTCCCAAGTGTCCATTTCCCATCACCAATTTTCTAAATTTTCCTCTGTCAACCCACCCACATCCCCATCTCCAGACTGCTCCCACCATAGGCACTTTTCTTCTCTCTTTCCCCTTTTATTCTTTTAGGCATCATGATTTGCAATACTGTTACAAAAGAGATATGCATATCATTTAACTCACTTAAATTGCTTTCAGTTACCGTCTTGTTCAGAGTGATCGTTTTCTTTTTTCTTTTTGTTTGTTTGTTTGGTTTTTTGGGTCATACCTGGTAGCACTCAGGGGTTTCTCCTGGTTCTACACTCGCGGACCATATGGAATGCAGGGATTCGAACCACCGTCCCTCTGCATGCAAGGCAAATGCATTGACTCCATGCTATCTCTCCAGCCCCAGAGTGATCGTTTTTAATTATAATTTTAAAGCTATTCTTTCTCTGTATTAAGTGTATACCCTTCTTCCTATATAATATTCATATTGTCTTTGATATAGAAAAAACATAGTGGGAGCCGGGAGGTGGCGCAGGAGGTAAGGTGCCTACTGCCTTGCCTAGGACGGACCACGGTTCGATCCCCCGGTTCCCATATGGTCCCCCATGCCTGCCAGGAGCGACTTCTGAGCGCGTAGCCAGGAGTAATCTCCGAGCGTCACTGGGTGTGGCCCAAAAACCAAAAAAAAAAAAAAGAAAAAAAAAAGAAAAAACATAGTGTGATAAGTTATATTTTTTTCTATATCCCATAGATAAGTGTAATAATTCTATATGTGTTCCTCTATTTGTGACTAATTTCAGTTAGCATTATACTCTCTGTCTATCTATGTAGAAGAAAAAGTCATGCTTTTACTTTTCATTAAAGATGCCTAGTATTTATTGCATTATGTAGAAATGCCACCATTTCTTTATCCACTCTTCTGTTCTCAAGCACTTCAGTTGTTTTCAGATTCGGTTATTGTGAATACTACTGCCATGAACATAGGGGTACAGATGCCTTTCTGTAATTTTTTGCGGTCCCTAGGTATATTCTTAGAAGCAATATTGCTGAGTCAAATGGAAGATCAATTTCTAGTTTTTTTTGGTTTTTTTTTTTTGGTGAAATGTTTTTATTGTTTGTTTTTTTGTTTTGTTTTGATTTTGGTTTTTGGGTCACACCCAGCAGCGCTCAGGGGGGTTACTCCTGACTCCACGCTCAGAAATCGCTCTTGGCAGGCTCGGGTGACCATATGGGATGCCAGGATTCAAGTCAATGGCCTTCTGCCTGAAAGGCAAATGCCCTACCTCCATGCTATCTCTCTGGCCCCGTGAAATGTTTTTAATTGCTTTCCAGAAAGGTTGAACCAGTCAACATCTCCAACATCAGTGAATGAAATCCCTTTTATCACTACACCAACACACATTTTTGTTCTTCTCGATGTGTGCCAGTCTCTATTGTATGAAGTGACTTCTTATTTTGTTTTGACTTGCATCTCCCGAATAAATAATGAAGTGGAACATTTTTTCGTATATCTTTTCAAGTAATTCTGTTAAATTATTTCCCCATTTCTTGGAAGAATTGAATATTTTATTTCGGATAGCTCTACTAATGTCTTATATGATGTAATCCGACCCCAGGAGAGGTTCTCTAACGGAGGTAGGGAGGACGAGTTCTCTCTCCTCCAATTCGGAGAACGCGTCTACCACCCAGTAACCAGCGGTTCTGAGGTGAATCGGCGAGTGAACAGCTCACGGAGAGTCAGACTTGTGGAAATATCAGCTTTATTCGGTGGAAATAACTGAGGTCCAATGACCCA
>PVKC010036710.1:0-13147 GCA_004027635.1 Crocidura indochinensis
CATGCTCAGAAATTGCTCCTGGCAGGCACTGGGGACCATATGGGGCACTGGGATTCGAACCGATGACCTTTTGCATGAAAGGTAAACACCTTACCTCCATGCTATCTCCCGGGCCCCCCGGTTCTGGTTTTATATATCTATAAAACTTTAATGGTTTTAAAAAATCTTTAGGATGATTACAAGGTATGAAAAAAATTAAGATATTATTCAGAGCCTGTTGTTGAAATAAATCATAATATAAATATCAGTGCTATTGGGTTCATTTTTGTAGATTTTGGAGGGATTGTGTTTCTTACAAAAGGGGGCCTGAATCAGGGCCCGGGAGATAGCATGGAGGTAGCATGGAGGTAAGGCGTTTGCCTTTCATGCAAAAGGTCATCGGTTCGAGTCCCGGTGCCCCATATGGTCCCCCGTGCCTGCCAGGAGAAATTTCTGAGCATGGAGCCAGGAGTAACCCCTGAGCACTGCCGGGTGTGACCCAAAAAACAAAAAAAAATAAGAGGGGGGACCTGAAAGGACAGCTACAAAATACAGAAACCTTAAAGTTGAAATGGGTGGGATCCAAGGAACCCCAAAGCATTAGATGGACAAAATGAGGACTCTCTCTAGATTATCTCCATGAACTAGAACAACAAAAGGCAAAGCTGAAATTTCCGATTAATGAATTATTTGAATAACTAAATTTGAGCTACTCTCTTGAATTACTACCACCACCCTCCTTTACAAACTAAGTTTCCCTCCAAGAAACATCTTAGAACACAGTTTTAGAAAACTTATTTCTCAAAAGAAGCATGTCTGTTAATAGTGAATTCTAGTATATAATATTTATAGTTAAAAATGAGAAATTATATTATGTGTGTACAGTATCTTTTCGTTAAATAGCATGATACCGACATATTCTGTTTATTTTTTTTTTTTTTTTTTTGAGGAGTGGGGGCAGTTACACCATGCAATGCTTGAAGGTTACTTCTGGCTTTTCTCTAAGGGATCAGTGCCAGAGAGAGCTCCATGGACTGGGGTTCGTCCTTCATAGCCAGATGGGGCCCATCTTCAACCCCTGAGTATTGGTGGGTGTGGCCCAAAAGCAAAACAAAACTATAAGTAGATTTTAATTCATTCCACTTATTGCTCATGTCCAAATCTGTCACGTGTTTAAGTCAGTAGGAGCCTCCCGGTATTGAGGAGTTTTCTGTTCTAGTAAAAATCGGGGTATACCAAACTCATTTGATATGTTTTGTCATTTATGCTTACTAAATATTGGAGATGGTGAGATAGTTCCATCTCAGTCATATAAAACTGGTTTATATTTTAGAATAACCACATAATCTGTTTGTTCATTAAAAGAGCGTTATTTATGAAAATTTGTTACCTTGTAGTTTAACATTTATTTTCCCATGTGGAAATATAAGTGTAAAAAAACCTCTTCAGATTGAGTTATTTTCAAAATGACGCTCAGGGACTACTCCTGGCTGTACGCTCAAAAGTCACTCCTGGCTTGGGGGACCATATGGGACGCCAGGGGATCGAACCGCGGTCCATCCTAGGCCAGCGCTGGCAAGGCAGACACCTGACGTCTAGCGCCACCACGCCAGCCCTAGGACAAATTTTTTTGATGTCTTCATAATAGTAGTGTGAGATCAAATTTTATTTCTGATAGTCTGCTAATTTTCCATGATTATTATTAGTATTTTGTTTATGTTTTCCTCTTTTTATTGTTTTTGGGTCACAACCTTGTGATCAGGTGTCACTCCTGGCTCTGCCCTCAGAAATCGCTCCTGTCTGGTATGGGGGACCCCATATGGGATGCTGGGATTCGAACCATCATCCATCCTGAATTGGCTTCATGCAAGGCAAATGCCCTACCTCTGTGCTATCTCTCTGGCCCTCGTTTATATTTTCTTAATTCTGAATTGTTTTTCTATGTCCTTGTTCTAATCTATTGTAAACCTTTTCTTTAATGAGATATAGAATCTCAGATATAATGAGTTCAGCCTTTTGTGATTTGTGTTGTAATTTTTTTTTCTAAGTGGGTTGAATTTTTTTAAATTTGTTTAGTGGTGCTCATTTTTCAAGAAGAATTTAAAATACCCATATTTATTTAAAAAACAATCTAGGGGTTGGAGTGATAACACAGCAGAAAAGGTGCTTGCCTTGCATGCAGTCAACCTGGGATTGGCCCAGTTTGATCCCTGGCATCCCACATGGTCTCCCAAGCCTGCCCGGAGTGACTTCTGAGCTCAATCAGAAGTGACCCCTGAGCACCGCTGGGTATGGAATAAAACCAAATAAATAAATAAATTAACAAGCCAATATTTTAGTGTGCTCCTTATAGGGGAGGGAGGGATTAGGGGGACCATGCCTGGATGTGTTCATGATTTATTCCTGCTTCTCTGCTCAGAGATCATTCTTTTCTGTATTGGGGGTACCGTAGTGATGATGGAAATTGAACCTGGGTCAGCTCCGTGCAAGGCAAACTTACTTTGTTTATTCTTTCTCTCTCTCTCTTTTTTAAAACACTTATTTTGGGGCCACGAATGATGGTACTCCAGGATTACTCCTTGCTCTGTGCTCAGAAATATCTCCTGGCAGGCTTGGAGAACCTTGTGGGAATCTGAGAATCGAACCCTTCCGAATGAGTATTTGAGTGAAGTTATTTTAAACATTGTACATTTTAACTTTGTTTTAAGAAACATTTGTTTTGTTTTTGGGCCACACCCGGCAGTGCTCTGGGGTTAATCCTGGCTGTCTACTCAGAAATAGCTCCTGGCAAGCACGGGGGACCATATGGGACACCGGGATTCGAACCAACCACCTTTGGTCTTGGATCGGCTGCTTGCAAGGCAAACGCCTCTGTGCTATCTCTCTGGGCCCTTAAGAAACATTTTAAACATGTTTTCTTGCCAAACGTTTGGTGTGTTTTGGGGTGGAGAGATGATAATTCAGCAAGTTGGCAGGGCACTTGACTTACACACCGATGACCCGACTTCCATCCCTGGCATCATTTATTGTTGCCCAAGTACCACTGGCAATAATTTCTGAGTGTAGAGCCAGGCATCACCACATAAACACCAGCAGGGTATGTTTAAAAAAAAAAAAAAGGCAATCTTTGGGCATATTGGTTTCTTTACAGCATTAAGAATTTATGGGTTGCTACCTATTTGGTAGGTTATAAAATATTTCAGTCATAAATCTGAGGCTGCAATATACTTTACCAGTTAATATTGTTCAGCCTGACTCATGTGTCCTTTGGCATCATCTCATCATTCCTTGAGCACCTGTTTTGGTAACAAAACCCACTTGGAGTCAGTAACTTTTCCAAGAAGCCCCTATTGTCTTTTTGGGGAATGTGGTATGCCACACCCAGTGGTGCTCAGGGCTTCCATGAACTCAGGAATCAGTCCTCGAGATGCTGAGGGGAACTATAGGTGATGCCAGGTTGGCTGCGTGCAAGATGTGTGCCTTACCTCAGTAGTAGCTCTTGGCCCTGAGACCTTTCTTTTACTTACGCTGTCATTCAGAAGCTAAGATCTCTTCGTGCTCTTCATGCTCATTGCTCTCAGTGTCACTGCTTCCAGGCTCTGTCAGTTGGCACCACTGCCGAGGACATCACACCTACACACCACACATACCATGAGCCATGCATTATAAACCAGGAGAGCACATTGAAGCCTTGTTTTAGTATAAGATTTCATCCTGCCTTTTCCCTTCCATTTTAACTCCTTTCCGAACGCCCGCGCCCTTCTTTTCCTCTTCTGGCTCTGTGTCTGTCCAGGTCACTCCTCTGCATGCAGAGATACACGAGCTCCAGCACCCTCGGACACCTATTGGTATCTATACCAGATATTCTCCTGAGTGGTGACTCTTCCTTGCACTTCCATACGGGCACACTGCTGACGGTGGTCCCACCCCAAGTCCACACGGGCTCAGAATGTGCTATTTGTTTTTCCTCCTATCACATGAGCGCACGCCTCTCCACCTTAATCTCAAGGCTTCCCACATGATGAATCCTTCTTGGAAGGAGCTTTTCCACCTCAGAAGTGGAAGCTCAATTCCTTGTTTGCTTCTAGATGGCTTTATTGGTATTACTACTGCTGCTTTTTAGGGGCCCACACCAAGTCCAGCTCCATGCTGGGAGCTGACATGTGCTGGTAACCTTGACCTCCCACATGCAAAAACTCCAGTTTCTGAGATATTTCTCAGACCCTGCATAGCTTACTTGTATATATCTGTATGAGCATGTGTGTGTGCATGTATGGTTTATTCACAGATTTCATGTAAGAAATGAAGTAGTAATCCCAGTGGTTTTCTTTGTTCGGTTGTTTGGTTGTAATGGGCCATACCTGGTGACGCTCAGGGGTCATACTCCTGGCTATGCATTCAGAAAACGCTCCTGGCTTGGGGGACTATATGGGACGAACCACAGTCCGTCCTAGGCTAGCGAGGGCAAGGCAGATGCCTTATTGCTTGCGCCACCGCTTCGGCCCCAGATCCCAATGTTTTTATCTTGGTTATCCAAGGAATAAGCCCACCTATTTGGAATTACTGTCCGGGGTTTTTTTTTATGCCAGTTGTATCTTCTCCCACCTTAAAACCCCCACCCCTCCACCACCACTACTAATAGTCTTTTGAAAGTTCTCAACTAAATCCATGGAGCACTTCTTTTTAACTGGCCATTGGTTTTCTTGTCACTTTCATTTGTGACAGATGATGATGTACCTGCAGATATGGTTGCAGAAGAATCAGGTCCTGGCGCTCAAAATAGTCCGTATCAGCTTCGGAGGAAGACTCTTTTGCCGAAAAGAACTGCGTGTCCTACGAAGAGCAATATGGAGGTACATTAAGTCATAACCGCTTTTCCAAGTTCTGTCGGAATTATGATTGCTATCTGGTAGGAACTTTGCGCTGATTTATTCATTTATCTCTTGATGAAGGGTGCCTCAACTTCAGCAACGGAAAACTTCGGTCATCGTGCAAAACGTGCAAGAGTGTCTGGAAAATCACAGGACCTATCAGGTATTTCCAGCAGGAAAACTAACTAGTAGAGTTGTGTCGTTTTGTTGTCGTTGTTGGTGGTGGTGGTGGTGGTGGGTTTTTGGGGGAGGGGTTTCTTTTTTTGGGTCACACCCAGCAGCACTCAGGAATTACTCCTGGCTCTAAGCTCAGAAATCGCTCCTGGCAGGCTTGGGCGACCATATGGGATGCCAGGATTCAAACCACCGTCCTTCTGCATGAAAGGCAAACGCTCTACCTCCATGCTATCTCTCTGGCCCCTCATGTAGCTTTTTATGTTGCTATTTGTTTGGTCTTGGTTTTGAATTTTGGGCCACACCCAGCTTTGCTCAGAGCTTACTCAGTTGTTCCACACACAGGAATTACTCCTTGGTGGCAGAGCTCTGAGACCCTATGAGGTACCGGGCATTCAACCCGGATTGGCCAGGTGCAAGGCAAGTGCTCTACCTGCTCCAGGCCTCAAATCATACAAATGAATTTTGATTATGTGAAATACCAAAAAGTTAGAATTGTTATATTTGGGATTGAGAAATGATTTTTAATCAACATGAGAACCTTGACCTGCTCTCTTATTTTTTTTAATATAAGTATTATATTAAAAACAATTTTTGTTGTTCTTGTTTTTGGGCCATACCCAGCGACACTCAGGGGTTATTTCTGACTCTGTGCTCAGAAATCGCTCCTGGCAGGCTTGGGGCACCATATGGGATGCTAGGGGTTGAACCCGGATCCGTCCCAGGTCGGCTGCGTGTAAGGCAAATGCTTTACTGCTGTGCTATTACTCTGGCCCCAGTATTCCATAAAATTTTTTTGTTTTTTGGGCCACATCCAGTGACGCTCAGGGGGCTATCCTGGCCATGTGCTCAGAAATCGCTCCTGGCTTGGGGAACCATACGGGGCACCCGGGGATCGAACCACGGTTCATCCTAAGTTAGCGCGTGCAAAGCAAATGCCCTACCACTTGTGAAATTGCTCCAGTCCCATTATTCCATAAATTTTGTTTTGTTTTGTTTTGTTTTTGGGCCACACCCGGTGACACTCAGGGGTTACTCCTGGCTATTCGCTCAGAAGTCACTCCTGGCAGGCACGGGGGACCATATGGGGAACCGGGGGATTGAACCTCGGTCTGTCCTAGTTAGCGCAGGCACCTTACCTCCAGCGCCACCGCCCGGCCCCCTATTCCATAAATTTTTATAGTTTTATTTTAACCAATATTTGAATAGTACGAAAGAGCTCAAAGAGAAAATATGTCCAAATAAAAAAAAAAATGCTTACAGTGGTCCTCAAACTACAGCCCGCGGGCCACATATTGTATTTGTTCCCATTTTGTTTCTTCACATCAAAATAAGATGTATGCAGTGTGCATAGGAATTTGTTCGTAATTTTTGTTTTTACTATGGTCTGAGGGACAGTGAACTGGGCCCCTGTTTAAAAAGTTTGAGGACCTCTGGCTTATAAAATAGTTGCTGTAAAATATAAAAATTGTTCAGTAGATACAAAGTAAATTATGCTCTTTAAATGTTGAGAAAGTCATAACTGACACGGCCAATAGTGTGTTTATGTTGTTTATTGTCTCTTTATAGCAGCACCTGCTGAGCAGTATCTTCAGGAGAAGCTACCAGATGAAGTAGTTCTAAAAATCTTCTCTTACTTGCTGGAGCAAGATCTTTGTCGAGCAGCTTGTGTGTGTAAACGTTTCAGTGAACTCGCTAATGATCCAATTTTGTGGTAAGTGAAATCCATTTTATTCCTTATTCTCTTGAGAGACGTGATTTACTGCACCAAATGCTAAAAAGGTGGTAAGAAGTTGAATTATGACTTGATAATTACAATTCAATAGCTGCAACAAATTTTTATAAATTTTATTTCATGAATTTTTATAAACGTGTTTATAAACTAGTTAGCCATTTATCACAAAGATGGCTTTGTCAGTCCAGCAATACTTATAAAACAGTAAAGTCCTTTCTCTGTGATTTACCAGTTACTGTCAGCTACATGGGGGTAGGAAGCCTTTTTTACTTAATTACTTTTTAAAAATTAAAAAAAAATCATTAAAAAAATTATTTAGTGAGTATTTATAAATGCACAGTACTTCAGTACTTTTTTTTTTTTTTGGTTTTTGGTTTTTGGGTCGCATCCGGCAGCCTCAGGGGTTCCTCCTGGCTCTATGCTCAGAAATCGCTCCTGGCAGGCTCGGGGGACCATATGGGATGCCGGGATTCGAACCACCAACCTGCTGCATGCAAGGCAAACGCCTTTTCTCCATGCTATCTCTCCAGCCCCACTTTTTGGGAAAATATTGACAGCTGTATTCATGAACCTTAAAATTGTTACTTCACATCTTTCACATTAGCACACTTAATAGTGTGTAGAATGCTGAGGAATTAGAAGTGATTTAAGTGTCTCACCAGAAGGGAGTACACTTATCAGTTAATGTTTACTTGGAAAGATGTGATATGGTCATTAGCAATTGTTTTTTTTCCCTGAGATTTAAAACGGGGAAGTGATCTGAAAAGAAGAGGGCTTAAGAGAGAGCTCAATGGGCTGAGCTCAGGTTTCTCAGGCCTGGTGTGATCCCTGGTACTTCATGGTTCTGGAAGCTCTGCTGGGTATCACCCAAATCCTACCCCTCAATAAAGTGAAAAGAACACACAAAATTATATACTCTGCATAGTCACAAAATGATATACTCCATATAATCAATACAACTATCCAATAAAGACCGAAAAATTGTTAATATATTGAAACTATAGGTGATCTCTTTATGCTGTTCAAAAGGAAAGAACAAAAAAACCAATTTCATCTTGTACAAGAAGTACTGGAAGTTATCTCTGTCACCATTTCTAAGATTTCATTATTCTTGATAAAATTCATGTGAACTAAAGTTATAAAAAGAATTGTTTTCGGGGCCCGGAGAGATAGCACAGCGGCGTTTGCCTTGTAAGCAGCCGATCCAGGACCAAAGGTGGTTGGTTCAAATCCTAGTGTCCCATATGGTCCCCCGTGCCTGCCAGGAGCTATTTCTGAGCAGACAGCCAGGAGTAATCCCTGAGCACCGCTGGGTGTGGCCCAAAAACAAAAAACAAAAATAAGAGTTGTTTTCTAAGTATTTCACTATAGGGCATTTAATTAAGTAATCACTGATTCTTTTGTAGTAAAAGTAGTGTTTTTTCTGAATAAAAATTGAATGGTGGGGCCCAAAGAGATAGCACAGCTGCGTTTGCCTTGTAAGCAGCCAATCCAGGACCAAAGGTGGTTGGTTCAAATCCTGGTGTCCCATATGGTCCCCCATGCCTGCCAGGAGCTATTTCTGAGCAGACAGCCAGGAGTAACCCCTGAGCACTGCCGGGTGTGACCCAAAAACCAAAAAAAAAGAAAAAAAAAGTTGAATGGTAAAGATTTTACTTGTTTTTGGGTCACATCCAGTGACGCTCAGGGATTACTCCTGCCTATATACTCAGAAATCGCTCCTGTCTCAGGAGACCATACAGGATGGGATGCCGGGGATCGAACCCAGGCCATCAGGGATCAGCCACATGCAAGGCAAACACCCTACCGCTGATATATTGCTCAAGCTCCAAGATTTTACATTTTTAATTCTATTTGATCTATAGTATGCCATACATAGCTCCATTGTTTTAGCCCCTCAAAATTTGTGTCTAGTTGTCTCTTTTTTCATATTCTTTTTTTTCCATATTCTTAAAAGTTTTTGAAGCCTTATTTTTTTTACACTTCAAAGGACGTTTTATGAGGAATTATTTAATCATTTTCTTCCAGGAAACGATTGTATATGGAAGTATTTGAATATACCCGCCCAATGATGCATCCTGAACCTGGGAAATTCTACCAGATTAATCCAGAAGAATATGAGCATCCAAATCCTTGGAAAGAGAGTTTTCAACAATTGGTATGAATTATATGTAGACAAATTATTAGTTCATGTTTTGTTTTCATAATTAAAAGTTCCTTTAGGGCCAGAGCAATAATAGTACAACCAGTAGGTCATTTGCTTTGCATAAAGAATGCAATCCTAGTCTTTCTCATTGGATCTAATGAATCAGAAGCTATTCCACTTTTTCCAATGCAGTTTGCAAGTATGCAACAGAAAATATGTTGTAATGATTGATAACTTTGCTACTTGGAAAAAATTGTTCCTGCAGTACTAAACTGAAAATGTTTATCTTAATAATTCAAAGTTTCATTTTGAAATTTTTTTTTTTGTTTTAGTATAAAGGTGCACATGTAAAGCCAGGATTTGCAGAACATTTCTACAGTAACCCTGCAAGATATAAAGGAAGAGAAAATATGCTGGTATGTTATGTTTGGTTTCTAATTTTTACTAGATTTAAAATAATAGTCTTTCAGTTCGGTATCGACTTTTTTCTTCTTCTTCTTAGTATTATGATACAATCGAAGATGCGCTTGGTGGGGTGCAAGAAGCCCATTTTGATGGTCTTATCTTCGTTCATTCTGGAATCTATACCGACGAATGGATTTATATTGAATCACCAATCACCATGATTGGTGCAGGTATTTGGAAATGCATTGTCATTCGATTTTAAGATTTTACCCTTATTTTATGTATTGACCTTTAATGTATTAAAGCTCTTTTTCTAGTCAGGCTTCTAAGATGAAATATGAATTATTTGCTGATCCTGAGCTAGCTTTTTGAAATGTTGTTCTCTTTTTTATTTATTTATTTAGGTTTTTGGGCCACACCTGGCAGTGCTCAGGGGTTACTCCTGGCTATCTGCTCAGAAATAGCTCCTGGCAGGCATGGGGGACCATATGTGTCGCTGGGATTCGAAACAACCACCTTGGGTCCTGGGTTGGCTGCTTGCAAGGCAAACGTCGCTGTACTATCTCTCCGGCCCCCCTCTTTTTATTTTTTAAAATACTATAAATAGTCCGTTAAAAATAGAATTTACGGGGCCGGAGAGATAGCATGGAGGTAAGACATTTGCCTTGCTTGCAGAAGGACAGTGGTTCGAATCCCGGCATCCCATATAGTCCCCCAAGCCTGTCAGCAATTTCTGAGCGTAGAACCAGGAGTTACCCCTGAGCGCTGCCTGGTGTGACCCAAAGACAAAAAAAAAAATAGAATTTACAGGGCCTGAGCCATAGCGCAGCAGTAGGGCGTTTGCCTTGCACATAGCTGATCCAGTATGGGCCCTGGTTCAAATCCCAGCATTTCATATGGTCCCCAAGCCTGCCAGGAGCAATTTCTGAGAACAGAGCCAGGAGTAACCCCTGCGCATCACATGGTTGACCCAAAAGCCACACCAAAAAAAAATAGGAATTTACTAGGGCTAGAGCGATAGCACAGTAGTAGGGCATTTGCCTTACACATGGCTGACCTAGGACAGACCTGGGTTCAATCCCCGGCGTCTCATATGGTCCCCTGAGCCATGAGTAATTTCTGTGCACAGAGCCAGGACTAACCCCTGAGCTTGCATGTGGTGTCCTAAGTCTAATCCTTAGCATTTCATATGGTCTAAGCCTGGCCAGAAGTGACCCTATGGGCCAGAAAGATGGCATTGCTGTAGGGTGTTTACCTTGCACGTAGCCGATTCAGGACAGGTGATGTTTTGAAACGTGGCATCCCATATGTTCTCCTGAGCCTGCCAGGAGTAACCCTGAATGCTGCTGGGTGCCCCGTACCCCCTCACCCCCCCCCCAAAAAAAAAAGTGACCCTGAGCACTGCCAGGTATGACCAAAAAGTAGATAATAGTAATTAATTTGTTTAACAGTTTACTTTATGTGGACTGTAAACTTCTGCTTTGTTTCTTTATTCTTTTCCCACCCTGAAGAAGAGGTGCAATTTTTATTACTTTCCAAATCAAGTCAAGTATTAGAAGTAAGAGTTCTCTCCTTGCTCATCCTCTTCAACTTTTTTATTCTACCAGGGCCCCTTTCCTGCTTATTTCTCATTTGTTTATATAAAGAACTATTTTCTAATATGCCTTTGAATTTGATATTAAATACTATTTGTAGTAGAATGCTATTAAGAGTATTAATTTACATAGATCTGCATGTAATGGCATGCTCATTAAATTTCTAGTATAGTTAAATAATACCATTAAATGTGCCTTAAATTCATTAGTTATGTCACTGAAACCATTTTCTGAGTAATTAGTTCCTTTTTATTCAATTTATTGTGGGTTTCGGGTTTTGGGGGGGGGGATGGAATTTTTGTTTGGTTGGTTTGGTTTAGGGGCACACCCAGCGACACTCAGGGCTTACTCCTGGCTCTGCACTCAAAAATCACTCGTGGAGGGGCTGGAGCAGTGGTACAAGTGGTAAGGTATTTGCCTTGCACACGTTAACCTAGGACAGACCGAGGTTTGATCCCCCAGCGTCCCATATGGTCTCCCAAGCCCCTGAGCATCACCAGGTGTGGCCTAAAAAAGAAAGAAAAAAAGAAAGCAAAAGAAATCATTGGAGGGCTGGAGAGATAGGCACAGCGGTAAGGCATTTGCTTTGCATGCAGCCAACCCAGGACAGACCCGGCTCGATTCCTGGCATCCAATATGGTCCCCTGAGCTTGCCAGGAGCAATTTCTGAGCACACAGCCAAGAGTAACCATTGAGCATTGCCTGGTGTGGCCCAAAAACCAATCAGTTGTTAAATAAACTACAAATAAAAATAAATAAATTATTTCTGGCAAGCTTGGGTGACCATATGAGATGCTGGGGTTTGAACCCAGGTTGGACCTATGCAAGGTAAACAAAACCTACTCTCTGTGCTATCACTCTGGCCCAAATTTCTGTTTTTAATGTTTCCTTCTCCAAATCGACCCCAACTTGGAAACAAGACAAAGGATTTTGGGCTGGAGAGAGAGTGCAGAAGGTATGACACCTGCTTTGCACGCAGCCAACCCAGATTTTATTCCTGGCATCTCATAGAGTCCCCTCAGCACCTCCAGGAGTGACTCCTGAGTAAAGAATTTCTGAGTAAAGAGCCAGATCCATTAAGTAGCCCCTGAGCACTGCTAAGTTCCTCCTCTCCCAAAAAGGACACAGGTTCAGTGAACCAGAGAGGTGCCTCATAGGGCTGGAACACAACTTTCTATACTGGACCTCGGAATGGTATTGATATATCTAATATTGGTGTTGGAGCCAGAGTGAGCGTTCCCCACCTCCACTGGATATGATGGACCCAAAAGTGTTGGTGTTCTGTTTTCTGTTGCTCGTTTAATGGAACAGCATTTTTGCTGGTTCAGATTCTTCTCTTTTTATTCTGGGAATGTGCCTCAGTGGTAGAAGAACACATTCCTGGCGTGTATGAGATCCTGGGTACCTTTCTCTTCCCCCAAACTAATCTAGCTTCTGTTCATCTTTCTGATAAAGATAATACACTAATTATGTTTTCAAATGTTCCCCCACAGCACCTGGTAAAGTAGCAGACAAAGTTATCATCGAAAACACTAGAGACTCAACCTTCGTTTTTATGGAAGGTTCTGAGGATGCTTACGTTGGATATATGACAATAAGAGTAAGACATTTTAATCTTTCAGATATATGTGTTAAAATCACTAAAATCATTAAGGCTGGGGGGTAGGGCACAAAAAAAATAAAACCATTAAGGCAGTTGTGGTTTCTCTTCAAAAAATATTTCTACTTTTCAGTTTAACCCTGATGACAAATCTGCTCAACACCATAATGCACACCACTGCCTAGAGATCACAGTAAATTGTAGCCCTATTATTGACCACTGCATCATCCGAAGTACATGTACAGGTTAGTGTTCCCTGGGCATTTTCTTGTTCAAATAGTGAAGTCTTTGCAGTCATCTGCCTGATTGGCTTTAACTCTCCTGTCTTTGTCCAGTCGGCTCTGCAGTGTGCGTGAGCGGGCAGGGAGCGTGTCCGACTATCAAGCACTGTAATATCAGCGACTGTGAGAATGTCGGACTCTACATAACAGATCATGCACAGGTACTTTTACATCTTTAGGGGGCGTGTTTTCTTTATAAAATATTGTTTAGAATCCTACTCATGTCGACCTCTGATTCGTTACAGGGAATATATGAGGATAATGAAATTTCCAATAATGCTTTAGCTGGGATTTGGGTTAAAAATCATGGCAATCCAATTATTAGACGGAATCATATTCATCACGGTCGTGACGTTGGTGT
>PVKC010036711.1:0-13170 GCA_004027635.1 Crocidura indochinensis
GGGCATCATATTGGGGAATCAAGCCTATGTAGGCTGTGTGCATGGCAAGCACCTGCTATGCCATCGCTCCAATTGTTATTTCCCTTCGTATAGATAGTTCTACCTGGCTATCCATTAATAAACAGGTCAGCAATTTGAAGCCAACACTATAAATTTAGGTTTCATAATTTCAACCTCTGCACTGTACTGTTGGAGATACGTTAAATTAAACGACTGATTCATATGTCCTAGGAGGAACACACTGTTTGTCTTCCCTAGAGACAGAAAGATGAGTGTCCCATTTCATAAGGTAAAAACTAGACAAAAAAGGAAGTGATCTATCCTTAACACCAACTGCATGGAAATAAGATAAAGCATGCAGTGTCTTTTTATCTAGTTCCACACAAAGTCTGGAAATCTTTCATAAAATACACTGGTACAGAATCATTTAAAGCTCTTCACCTAAGAGTTTAATGCATAATAAATTAGGAAAAATATGATCAAATTTAAGTCAGTATGCCATAGCTTAGGCTTCTGTGGCATATGCTAATTTTAGAATAATAGGGGCATTCGCACTCTTTTTATTTTTATACTTCTCTTTCTGCATTGCTCTATATGCACACACATATAAAAATGGTTGTGTTAATATAACTTTTGGTTCAGATTTATGCATCTCTTCTGACACACTGAATCCCATTTGCATCAATTCTTCTAATTCATTAAGTTTTACAAGAATGAAAATATCCAATTCTTAAATAAAAACTAAAAATAAAGATGTGCTCTTTCAGCTTAAAAAACTCTTGTTTTCTCACTGATAAATCTGACAGCCTTTGTCTGTTTAGGCCATTGTTATCATAAGAAAAAGCAAAAAGAGAAATCTACAGAGGTCTCTTGCTTTTTTTTGAAGTATAGCATCAGCAATCAATTTTATTGCAAATGAGTGCATGGGTCAAGAAGGCAAAGTTTCACTAAGGTGTAATAGAAAAAAAACTCCTGAATAAAAAATTATCATTAGGGCCGAAGTTCTGGTATAAGAGGTAAGGTGTCTGCTTTGCCCATGCTAGCCTAGAACGGACTGCTGCTCGATCTCCTAGCATACCATATGGTCCACCAAGCCAGAAGCAATTTTTGAGCATATAGCCAAGAATAACCCCTGAACATCACTGGGTGTGGCCCAAAAACAAACAAACAAAAATAATTAGCCTGATTTTATTATTATTTTATTATTAATATTTACTATTATTTTTATATTTTTGTTTTATATAATTTGCTTAAGCACTATGGTAACAAATTTGTTCATGGTTAAGTTTCAAAGAATGTACATCACCCTTCTAAGGGCATATTTCCCACTATCAATGTCTGATTTGCCTCCCTTCAGGGAAGGCATTTTGTGCTCTCTCTCTCTCTCTCTCTCTCTCTCTCTCTTTTCTCTCTCACACAAACATACACTATCTCTCTTCTTTTTTTCTTTTTTTTATTTAACACTATGGTTAAACCTATTTTCAAAATTAACTAACAGATCGTCCCTCCAAGTACAATATTCCCTGGCTGTTTAACTTATTGTCTCCTGTGTTGTCATTCTTTAATTCATGAAGACAGTAAATAATCTAAATAGCTGTAATGGAGCACTCTATCACACCACCACCATCTGGGTCACAGATAATTTTGTTCTCATAATAACCACATTTCCATAAATACTATCAGAAAGATGAAGTAAAATGTATGGAACCTAATACACCTCAGTGTTTTTATGTGCTGATTCTGATGATGAGCAGAAAACACCACTGACCACTGAGAAGGATCTGTCTTTTGTATGATGACAAGGTGAATAAGGATGGTGGTTGGAGAATGTGACATCAGTTTTCACCTTTGCTTCAATCAAAACTTCCTTTATTATCTGTGATTTTATGTTCACTGGCAGCATCATATAGATTTGCTACCTATCCATATTGGTACTCAATTTGCAACAAACAGCAAAAAAATATATTCTTTAATTTCAATTATAATCCCTACTGATAATGAGTTTGCTTTATGAAATAAATTACTTATCATTTTAATACAATAGTATTCTCATTGTAAAACAATGCTAATTTAGGACATAGGACCTATTTTACTTATTTTAGCCTTTAGTTTTTATTAGCTTACTAGATTTGCAAATGAGATCTATGATCCATGCAAACTCAATCACTATTTTCAGTTCAGAATCCACACAAATTGTAACAAGGGTAATGGACTATGATTATACCCTGTTGAACCTGTAAAGACATACACCAAGAATATTATTTACAGATATTTCAATGAATCTAATTAGATAATGCTCTATTCTAAAACTAAAGCTCAAATACAAAGAGCCATGATACTTAGAAAACTATTCACAAACATTATTAGTAACATGTCTTAGGCTGTCATGCCATTATATCATAATATTAGCATCAAAGAAAGAAAAAAGTGATAGTTTCATTAGAGTAATATTTTAGATCTCTAGTTTCACAAGATAATAAAATCATTTTTTAGCAAGTAGCTCTAGTTAAAACCTACATTTCCAAATTTTAAAGACAAACATTAAAACAAATACTTATTTATTCATCAAAGCCGTTCCTTATATAGTTTTAGTTTTTAATTTTATAATTTCTTTATTTAAGCACCATGGTCACAAAAATTATAGTAGTTGGGTTTCACTCATTAATTGTATACCAGCCTTCAACAGTGTAACTTTCCCACCACCACTCACTTTCCTCCCCACCCACTTTCTGCCTGTCTTTGGGACAAACATTCTATTTCTCTCCCTCAGTATAATTGTCATGATGGTTATTAATGCAGTTATTTCTCTAACTGTGTTCACCACTCTTTCTGGTAAGCTTCATATCATAGACTAGTTCTTCCAGCCCACATCTGTATTTTTCTCTTGGCATTGTTACCATACCGTCTTTTATTTTTCTTATACCCTACAGAGGAGTCAAACTATCCTGTGTCTATTTCTCTCCCTCTACCATGTATAGGCAAATTTAATGACCCCATTAATAGATAAATTTATATATTAAATAAGCATTAAAAAACAAGTCCAGGGGCCGGGTGGTGGCGCTAGAGGTAAGGCGCCTGCCTTGCCTTCTCTAGCCTAGGATGGACTGGGGTTCTATCCCCCGGTGTCCCATATGGTTCCCCAAGCCAGGAGCGACTTCTGAGCACTAGCCAGGAGTAACCCCTGAGCGTTACCATGTATGGCCCAAAAACAAACAAACAAAAAAAATCAAGTCCATTTACAATAACACCACAGAAACTCAAATACCTTGCAATCAGCTTAACTAAAAAGGTAAAGAATCTATACAAAGAAACAATACACGGTTTCCATAAATAAAAGAAAACACAAGAAAATAGAAACATTAATCCTGTTCATGAATTGAGAGGATTAACATCATTAAATGACAATGTTCCCTAAAGCATTAAATTATACAGATTTAATTAAATCACTCCAAGGATAGCCATATCATTCTTTAAAAAAGTGTATCAAACACTCCTGAAATTCATAGAAAACAATAAATGAATGTATTTATTCATGAATGGCTAAAGCAACCCTTAAGAAAAAGATGAGAGGCATCACTTTACCCAAATTCAAATTTTACTACAAAGCAATATTCATTAAAATAGCATCATACTGAAAGAAAGACAGATCCTTAGATTAATGGAAAAAACTTGGGTATTCAGAGAATGGTGCCCAGACATATAATCAACTAATCTTGAATAAAAGGGGCAAGAAATACAAAATAAACCAAGGAAAGCCTCTTCATCTAGTGGTGTTGGAACAACTGGTCAGCTACATGCAAAAAGTGAACTCAGATTTCTATTGAACACCATGCACAAAGGCCAAATCAAAGTAGATTAAAGACCTTAATGTCAAACCCAAAATTATAAGATATATAGAAGAAAACATAGGCAAAACACTCAATGACATTGAGACTAAGGGCATTTTCAAGGAGTAAACATCACTGCCCAAACAAATAGAAGCAGAAATTAAAAAATGGAACTACATTAAATTGAGAAGCTTCTGCATTTCAAAGGAAACAGTAACTAGAATACAAAGGCCACACATAGAATGGAAGAAATTTTCTATTGTTTTCTATAATTGTCCTCCATCTCGTCGCCTTGATCTTTTCCTCTACTACTGCTAATCTGCTGCTCAGAACTTTTATGTTTTTTTTTTTACCATAATCTACTTTCCTCTTTATTTTTGATTCTAGTTTTCTCATTTTTCCTTTCAGAATTTCTTGTTCTTTGTTGACTACCTTTACCATCGTTTCTTTGAGATTATTAAACATCCTCAAAGTAGTAACACTAAAGGCTTTGACTGAAGATTTACTGAGTTGTTTGATTCAGTTGAGCCTTCTGTGTTATTGTTTTCACTCAGTGAAAAGTTTTTTTGTACCCATTCTACCTCCCCCCCATTGAGTTTTCTCTGCTCCTACTGTGCTTAGAGTGAATCTTTGTAATTAGCATTCCTGTGAATTTCTGAAGATTTAAGGTGGAAATTCCTCTTTTCCTTTCCTATGAATTTCACCTAGATAGAGAGTAGCACCAAGCAGAGGTTCAGGATGTATATATCTGGGCTAGTTGAAATGATAAAGAGGCTCGAAAAAAATACTTTTTTAAACATCTAGTATTTATAAAATGAATGTGATCAAACAAAAACCTTGATTTCCTGTAATTTAGTAAATTAACTTAAAATTGATAGAAACAGGTCATTTCACTCTGTTATAAGAATTATGAGCATAAAAATTATGAAATAGGACAAATAATGAATATGAAGATACACATTGTTACTTTTCTAGGACAAAAAGGTTGTTTTGAGGTGAAAATTTGTATCTCAAACAGAAAAATAAAAGTTGAACTTTGTAACTTTTCTACTTCATTTTTATTCCACAGAATTCTGTAGACAATTCTTTCATTGAGTAATTAAAGTAAATGTACTACCTTATTCTAAAACTTCCAAACATTGCCAAAAATTTAAGAAAACATGGAGGTTATTTCTTTAGCATATGAAGGAAGACTGGGTATTAGTATTCTAATAAAATCATTTTTGCCTATTAAATACTTAAGTTGAAAAAGCTTCTACCAATATAAGGGATTTTTAGCCAAATAGATAAGAATGAAATATATTCTGGGCATTTGATATAAAACAGGCAGTTTCAAATAGCTTTACACATGTTGAAAGTTTAAAAAGTTGTTTGCTAACTACTTTAGTTATAATTCATTTAAAAATCCCATTATGTTTGGTTACACAAGAGTGACTTTAATACGCTTAATGATGCAGTACTCCTTAGCTGTGACATATTTACAGTCTGAACATTAAAAGGTTTATAAAATAAGGCTATATTTTCTCAGTGTCAAATATCCCTCAATAAAGACAATTATACAGTCTGCCTATATATAATTAGGTATGAAATAATTTATGATTATGAAGATAAGTGAGCAAAATCTTTAGGATAAGTGTATATTGTATTTTATTATTTAAAGATTGCTATAATCATTCCAGGACTTCAGGAGCCATAAATTGCCCAGATATGATTTCTACTGGAATTCTCTCGGAATTAATAAACATATGGATCTAATCTAAGAATGAGTGTCAAAAATAATGAAGAGTGTGGCTTCACACAAAGCTGAAAATGAAATGAGATTGACATAACCTGACTTTGGTTTGGATCACTACAGCAATGAGCTGCCTTTTGTCAACCCACACAGATAGTGAGAAGTTTGGAAGTTCTGAGGAAGAATGACTATTCTATTGGGTCAGAAATGCAGCCTGGGTTCAAATAATCCAGGGATTCAAACTTTCCTTTTTCAACATTTCTTTCTATTTGACAGGAACCAAAAGCACTTTTAACATGGCATTCCTATAGGGTATCTATGTCTTCCTAGGGGGATATAATTCTTAAAAGAATGGGAAGAGCAAGTCATTTTTTTCTTTCACTGCCTCTACAACCCCACAAAACAAACTCTATGAGTCTCTAGAAGACATTAAGCTATTTCTCTTAATTTCCATCTTGAAATAACAAGAATATGGAGATTGTTTTCTCCATCCAAGATTTATTTTTTCAAGGATTATTGTATCTATGTATTTCTTTTATATAATTTCTAAATAAACATTGCTTTTATAAACTGAACTATAGGGGCTGGAGAGGTGGTGCAAGTGGTATGGCATTTGCCTTCCATGCAGCTAACCTAGGATGGACAGGGTTCAATCCCCCAGCATCCCATATAGTCCCCAAGCCAGGAGAGACTTCTGAGCGCATAGCCAGGAGTTACTGGGTGTGGTCCAAAAACCAAAAAAAAAAAAAAATTGAACAATAATCATCCCATTCAACTTGGTTTTTTGTTTGTTTGTTTATTAGTTTGCTTTTTGGGCCACACTGGTGATGTTCAGGGGTTTCTCCTGGCTACGTGCTCAGAAATGCTTCTGGCTGGGGGACCACATCTTAGGTTAGTGCATGCAAGGCAAACACATTACTACTTGCATCACCACTCTAGCTCCTCAAATAGTATTTTATATTTTTTCAAGTGCCACATGTTTTGAGTAAAAAAAGATATTGTATTTTTGAAGTTAAATGAACTCAAATAAACTTTGTAGATTATTCTTCTTTGTTCTCTAGAAATTCTTATAATTACTAGCTTTTATCTAGAAGAACCTAAAACTAAACACAAAATTAGAACTAATAAAATTGTTTTCCCTAATCGCCATACCAGTCTAGAGAGAACTTTAATAAACCCAAATAGAAATTTTGCTATTTATGTGTTAGCAAATTTGAATTAGTCATATATAAGTGATTTGAGCAAACTTTTTCTGAAAGTATTTAGTAAATATGAAATTTCACCTAATATAAATATGTACATGCTAAATAGGAAATATATCCAGTCATCAAAATAGAAGTGCCAGATCCTATTCCCTTTTACAAAAGTGATCCTTAACCCCTCCAATTGTGGTTTTAATTATAAAAGTTCACCAGGATCATTCTGCTAGAATCAGCTTTCTAGTAGAAACAAGTATCACCCTAAATTTAAGAAAGTCTAAAAATAAGACTAAAATTTTAAGTCTAAAATCAGAGCAAAAAGAATGTACTATAAAATGCTATATAATTATATTTACAAAGGAAAATTATATAGACCATTCTGTCAATCAGACGTACCAAGTAAAATTGAAGTAAGGGTGAGAAAGCTGAGCAGGACATTTAAGGTTCCACCTACTAGTCAATCTGTCCCATATGGTGGCAAGTGATCTATACAACAAATTGACCTGTACAACACCAAGAGATCATTTGATGTCATCTTAATTCTTTTCTTTATCGACATTTCTTTTAAGAGGCAGTGCACAAAAACACATCTGTCTAGTATTGTGACACAGAACCAACCTAAGATTACTGGCATTATAATCAAAAGGCTTTTTTTCTGAAATAAAGATGCCTTACACATATCAGATACATAATCATAACTATTGAATGAATAAGGAATCATTGTAATTTTCACCATCTTTGTTCAAAGTTTCTCATACGTAAAGGAATGATGCAAAATATATCATAAGACAAAGGGAAACCAGAAGCCTGACACTGAAGAAACTCAAGATATCATCTAGTTCATCTTGACTTGTTATAAATCTATTTGAAAATATGGGTTTTCATCTGGGTGAATTTGAGTATTTCTAAAGAAAGAAGGCATACTTCTTTAAGGCGCACACCTTTGCTGAATGACTCCAATCACTTTAAATCACCTTCTTATATTGAGACTGAACATCTGCATTTTCCACCCACAGGATTTATTATAACACTTAAAATAGCTATGTCAACACCTCTTCTCCCCTCCACAGCCACTCAAATATTTGAAGACAGCTATTGTCTTCTCCAAAGTCCCCTTTTCTAGGCAAAGAAAAAAATCAATAGTTTTCCTTCAACTATTTCTTCATCCATTCTGTATGGTTTCCACATATTTCATTACTCTGGTCCTCATCCAGATAGTTAATAATGGTCTCTAAATGCAGCACCCAAAACTGAAATCTATATTCTATATATTTCTATAGTACCATGGCAATTGGCAGGGATTTCTCTATGCAGGGTTAATGTTATGAAACACCTTTTAAATTAGCCAAAGCAGGGATCCATATTTTCTGCTTGCTCTATGTTTCCTACTTAATTTACAGTGTGGGCCACCAGCCATTGGGGAGGTGTGGGGAAAGTGATTGTTACCAATAATAGACCATACCCTGGTCCAGGACATACATAAAACTCTAATGGAAATGTTACTCTTAAACTCACAGGATATATAATAAGAACCTGAAATGAATAATTTGCAATATCTGCTTTCCCTTTTAAAATAAAACAATAAATAATGAATCTATGCATTTTTATTTTATCTCACATGGTGATATACAAAGTTACTCCCTTGATTAGGAGACTTTTATGTTAAATATTAAGGGAATATACAAAGTGTGGCACTCACACACAATCCATACACAGCATGTTAACTTCTGAAACATCTCATTCATGTCTCAGTGTCCTAAAGTCAGATGCCTCAGGCATTATATGTTGGCTTCCAGAGTAACCAACTAATTGTCTTTACACACTTACTTGTAGAATTGCATGTCTGCTCATAGAGATATTCCATGCTTAGAAAAATAAGTATTATATTCTCCTGTAGCTTCTGTAATGTGATGATAAAAGGAATGGAATAAAATAAAAAAAATGCTTTTTGAACTGGGAATTACCAAGGCTAAGGTAAACCACAAAAAAGCAGTTGTAGCTGTAACAGTTGTTATAGATAATAGTAAGTATATGTAGTAAGTGGAATTGAAATCAGGTAGAAACACTGAGAATTATCTATTTCCATGCCACTTCCAAGCACATCATAGTACTCAGTTTACTATCACCTTGTAAGAACAAATTAGATGCAGTGTGAGGTACACCTGTTGGATAATTTACCTTTGGAAACTTTAAAAGACTTCAGCTTTTGTAACTTAAGCCTTTTGTAAATTAGGACTCCATTATGACCCACTATGATTTCTATAAAGTCAGCAAAGTAAACTGTATTAACAAAGATATTTTGTTTTGAGATATTTTTAGGGGGTGGCACCTAGTGACACACCTAGTGATGCTCAGGGGTTACTCCTGACTATGAGCTCAGAAATTGCTCCTGGCTTGGGGTACCATATGGGATGCCGGGGATTGAACCAAAGTCTGTCCTGGGTCAGCCACATACAAGGCAAGTGACCTACCACTGCACTAAGGCTCTGGCCCTGCAAGAGATAGATTAACATAGTACCTGGACTAAATGGTTCTACAATTCTGGTTGTTGTTGTTGCTGTTGTTGTTTTAATCAGATTCTGTTTGTGTTTGTCTAACTTCCCTTAAGAGGTCACTTTTTGACTTGCTTGGGGTCAAAATTCTGGTAGTCCATTTCCTTCTGATCTTTCATGTTTCAAGGACAAAAATAAAAGATACATAAAAATAGTGGAATTATGAAACAATCAGGAACGTTTTGAGAATGTCTGTTATGAAGTAGACAAATGAGCATTATTAGTAAAATACTTTAATGTCCATATTCATAGTTCAGGTTCCTTGTTTTTTAGCCTTTATATATTGTGTTCTTGGTAGGTAGGTAATACTAACAAAGAGACTTGTAGTTTTACAAAATTTCTTTTCCTCTATGCCTCCCTAATTATTTCTAATGACATTGTATTGCTTCATATCTAGCAATCTTGTTAAATAATGATATTCAATAGAATATATATTCAGAGATTATTTTATGGAAATATTTGAAATCCTACCCAGCTACATTTATAATGAATAATTTACCTTTATTGCCAAGGTCAAAGTTTATCAAATTTGTTTGATATTTAAATAGTTTTCCAAATGCAATATTGATGCAATTGGTGCTTACAAAATGCAATTGCTGCCTGTAAAGTATAAAATGCACTTAGATAATACAAAAAGTAGTTCTACCAAAAAAAACCTACAAAAACTAGTTTCTGGGACAGATTGATAATACAATAGAGTGTTTCTCTTGCATGCAACTGGCCTGGCTTTTATGCCTGGCACTTCACATGTCCTCTGACTCTTCTACAACTGATACCTAAATGAAGAGCAAGAGGTAAGGCCTGAGCACTCCCAGGTGTGACCACCCCAGGAAAAAGAGATAAAGGAAGAAAAGAGTTTTAATTTAATCATAAAATAAATTACAAAAAATCAACTCATTTGTAAAAAAAAAATACATTTAAATTGGAAAACGAACGGCCCCTGAGTTGAATGATATTATTCAGATTTATTAGCAGGTGGTGAATTTTGCTTATGCAAAACTAAGTTTATGAAACCTCATAATCTGACAGGGATAGATAGATTTTGCCTGGCATGTGACCACATATCAGCTGACTTTGAATTAATAGAAAGTTGAAGTGTCTTGGGTGGACCTAAACAAACTCAGGTGAGTCCTCTAAAAGGGGCTCCAGACCATCCTTGACATAAAAACATTATGCAAAAAAAAACGTTTTGCTATGCAACAAAAATTAGTACTCTACTGCAGGCTTTAAGAAGCAGAAAAGCGTCTGTATTGTGAATATGGGGACAAAAAAAGAAAAAAAGAAGCAGAAAAGCTGAATTCTCAGCCAGGAAAAAAACAAATGTGGCTCAAACCTGAGAGAACTATGAAGCGGAGTTCCTTGAGTGATAACTTTGGATGGAAATCAAGCCAATTGCCACCTTGACACCCTGGGCAGAAAATCTAACTAGTCACGATGAACCTTCTGATGCAGAGAAGCAAATGAGCAGCAAATAATATATATGATGACTAAATTGGAGGTGATTTGTTGTACAGTGACACAAAATGAATCAATTTCTTTTTTGTAGTGCAGCCTGACTCTCCTGCTGAGAACAATTGTGCAACTAAAAATCATTTCCCAGGTTTGGAACTGTTCTCTGGACATCAGTTAATCAGTTGTGTGATTGAGTTAGTTTGGTCAGTGAAGCTTAAGTATTTTTGATACTTAATCAAAATTAATTTTTAATTACTTTAAAAATTTTCTGTAGCATTTTTTTACACTAGGACATGTGTTATTTCTTATCTTTTAATTCAGTTGCATGAAATTACACTGTGGTGGCTGGATTTCAGCAGCCATCTTCAACCAGAAACATGTGATTTTTAGGTTAGATGAAACAGATCACTAACTGATGTCTAGACCACATGTGATTTCTTAGAACTCTTCAAACATGCCCTGGAATACTTCCATTAGGTGTCTTTACTGTAAGAATGAAGCTTTTATTTAAGCCATTTCCAAAAATCTGTACTACTCATGCTAGATAATATTAACTAGTAATATCTATGTTGAACAATTAGCAGAATCTCACAAAAAACTAGTTAAAAATAGCTTCATGGCTGGTATAAATATTAACAGGGAAGATTACTGCAAAAAAATAAACTACTTAATGAAGAAACAACCTAGATGGAGACAGAAAGACTGATCCAAAGACTGGAGCAAAGTTTTTGTATGCTGACTACTAAATAGATCCTCACTGCAAAGTACCTGTCCCCAGTACTGCCAGGAGGGAACCCTGAGCACTATGCTAGGCTGCCCTGTGTTGACTCTCATTATACCAGCATTTGTATCACTAGGACTACAATTGCTACAGGCAGTACTAGTCCAATTAGAGGTCATCAGAACATAGTGTGAGCTGATAAGAAATCTCCTGCTATGGATCCATTCTAGTGGAGAATATAGACAAGTTTGTCTTCCCCTCCTTCTTAAGGATAAGTAGATGACAAACTCCATCTTAACAACACTGACTAAATCTTTTAACCCACTTTAGCTCTGTACATTGAAGATGGTAAACAAAAGATGAACAAAAAAAGACTGTGTTCATGAAAATTCTGGCTTTATCAGAAAAAAAAAGGTTCCATCCACAATTTCTACATTGGCCTTATTTAGGTTTTCTGCCTTTGAGTACAAGATTCAAACATATGCTTCTTTCTAAGTGTAAAACTTTGGGTTTTAAAATATAGGCTTTGAATCCTGAAAATAAAGTTAAAAAAAATGTGAAGACATCAGTATCACTTCAATTTTTATTGATATTAACAAATGAGAATAAAAGGAAATATCAAATTGCTTGTCACCTAAACATTGAGTCCAAAGTCTCAAACCTCTTTATATATATTTGAGTAGGTACAATTTTGGCAGCATAAATACATAAACTATGTTACATCTTGTATGGAGTTTGCTACAGTTGTCCATGGGTGCCAAGCAAAGCATTTCTTCTTTAGCCCTAAGTCAAGTCTCAGTGAGTTGATCCTGCCAGTATTGGGGGGTGAATTACTATATCTATTTATGCTGAAAAAGATCATTCATACATAAAGGTTATATGACTAAAAGATGCTCTACTATTGTGTAACTAAGTCTACTTCATGCTCCTTCTTGTATGGTTGAGTAATTCATGTTTATACACATCTATTCCAAAGATGAGCATTTATATGCTAATCACTGAAATATGGGTAGTTATAACCTTTCACTGATAGCCATGAGGTTTTTAGTCAAACCATTGGGACACAATTTATCACCCTCCCAAAATGTGTATTCAACTGGCTTAGAGAAAATTCTTTTTTTCCTTCAACATATTTTGGTTTTTGGGCCATACCCAGTGACACTCAAGGGTTACTCCTGGCTATTCACTCAGAAGTCGCTCCTGGCAGGCACGGAGGACCATATGGGGAACCGGGGGATCGAACCGCAGTTCGTCCTAGATTAGCGCAGGCAAGGTAGGCACCTTACCGCCAGCGCCACTGCCTGGCCCCCTCAACATATTTTAAGTAGATTTTGGTTTCAAAAGATTCCTTTACTACATCTATCAAACCAAGGATGAAACCCTCTAGAAGGCCCCCATCCATTTCGGAGTATTTGACATTTTTCTTTTTTTCTTTTCTTTTTTTTTTTCTTTCTCTTCTCCAGATTATTACTTTTCTCCTCTTCAAACAAAATCACATGACTTGAACTAACTAGTACTGCATCCCAACTGGGGTGGGGGTATATGGGCAGTACCAAGACTAAACATGGGTAGGACCACCAAGTAGTTAGCTAGGCACAGAGGGGACCACTTGACCTGGCTGCCCCGAGGGTGAGGGAGGAAGACATGTGAGGTACGAAGGGAAGAGAGGCAGAGGGAGGACGGTTTG
>PVKC010036712.1:0-13168 GCA_004027635.1 Crocidura indochinensis
TGGTTTTTGGTTTTTGGGTCACACCCGGCAGTGCTCAGAGGTTACTCCTGGCTCCATGCTCAGAAATTGCTCCTGGCTGGCACAGGGGACCATATGGGGCACCGGTATTCGAACCAATGACCTTTTCCATGAAAGGCAAACGCCTTACCTCCATGCTATTTTCCGGGCCCCCATTGTCAATAGTTTTAAAGGACATAAATTATATAGCAATGCACACTAAAGAGAAAAAGTCCTTGCAAATATTAAGTAAACTTTCCAATATTTTAAAAAGAGGACTGCACATAAAATTTATTTTTAAAACTTAGACAAATATTGGTTATGCTTCTTTTATAAAAATTTAGATAATATCAAGTCAATTACATGAATCAAAATGTTTCTTAAATTCTGCCTTTCAAAAATTATGATCGCACAATCATTGCCAATCATTGCTAATAATTTCTATTTTTATTCAAGTGACATGTCTTTTGAACTCTTGGTGTGTGAAATGGAGCTAAAATAATATTTATTCAATGTTATTTATTTATTTTTTATTTTCTAGGAAAGAATTTAAAGTCAATATGTTGCTATTTAAAAGTTGCTAATAGTTTAGCCTCATTACAATTTGTGAAATTGGAAGTGTGTAGTTGTGGAGATAGATGGTTTAAAGTAACTCCAAATTATTTGGGGGTACCAAACTGATGACAAAAATCTGGGAATATTGAATAGGTTGAAAAACAAAGCTGTAAACATTAAGCACCAAGAAAAGTAACTCTACTTCAAAAATAACTAATTGTATATAGATTTAGAGGCAAATATCATACAAGACTTAAGTGTACCACATGACAAATTCAAGAAAGAATAAGGCAATCAACATAAGAGAATAACAACTTTCAAACTTCTGAAAAAATTTCTCTTCCTGTGAAATGGGAGAGAGAACAAACAGGGAGAAATATATGTATTTACATGTATTGTGTATTTATTAACTTTCAGTTAGTCTCTATGGCTATACTGCAAATACACATGTAACAATATAAAGCTCATTTTAATTTTAACAGTCAAGTTGTATTCTTTCTAATAGCTGATAAAGGTTAATATGGAGATAATGAGAATTATATGTCTTTCTCTGTGACCTGGCATTCTGGAGGTATGTTTTCTACTAAAGCCCATGCAGTTTCCTGTAAACTTAATGCATTAAAAAGATTGATGACAACCACTCATTCCATACGACCTGAGAGATCATTAATTCCACTGATCTTGACAGGAGACAGATGGAAAGGGACTCTGAAGAAGAAAATGAAAAATAGAGTAAAGTGGAACAGTTCCCCTGTGTTTTGAAGACTGTGTAAATATGGTCACCACTTAATCTTAATTTTCTTATTCATTTATGCTTTCTTTCAGGCAAAGAGTATAGTTTACTCTTTGAATTTGGACTTGCCTAGACAAATAGAATATGACAAAAAGGATGGTATATGTTTTCACATTTGCTCTCTTCAGATCATGCTTCTGTGCAAAGTACCAAGGATTCAATTTCTAAGTAATGAGAAATAAATAAAATTGAGACATATGCACACATACAGAGACAGAAGAACAGATAAAGAGACAAAGTGTGGAGAGGCAGACACAGAGATTCCTAGACATCTACCACCTAACATTACTTCATAATCCTCAAATAAGGAAGGCATCATTTAAGGCACTAGGCACCAGGTATGCAAATAATATTTTTCACGATATTCTAGTCCCATTCACATTACAGACTTGTGGATTACAGTTCATGATTACTGTCAGTGACACCAGGGACATCATTTTAGTAGAACTACAGAATTTATGCAAAGAATTATGAGAAATAATAAGTGGTTGTTTTTAATTAAGGATATTTTGTTAGGTAGCAAATGTCAACAGATAGTCCTAATTTTGGGATCCTGAAAGGAATGCAAATCATTAGGAAAAGGACAATAGCATAGTATTATTAACATCTTCATTATCTTCATTAAGATAACTATGTCAACATATGATACTATTTCAAAATATCTCAACTGAATGACAAATACTCCCCAGAAGGAATAGATCATAGTTTGGCAAGGGTTAGTTAATAGTCAAGAATAGAGGATACAGTGCATAGGCTGTGGTGAAAAGATTACATTTAATTCCAAGATATGAGTGACAAAGATATCGGAGCTAGATGTGACTAACTGATAACATCATCATCATATCCATGAGCATTACTAATAATATCATTCATTATGACTATGATCGACTAACACATTATTGCAAATGCCATCCTAGATAACACTTAATTTATTTTTCTCTAATTCTTCAGGTAAAACTCTTAAGTAGGCAGGATATTTTAAGAAAAGGACAACAAATCTTAGGTTTACATAACTTCTGAAGTTTTGCAGCTTACAAATGACATAATAATTATTATCTAGTTTGCTACATTTTCAAAAACTGTCCTACAACATTATTATTTCGTTCTCATAATTTATGAGCCCCGTTTTTTGAGGGCTGTCAGCCATTTTCTTTACAGAGTTGGTCATTTTTCTTGATCAAACATGAGGAAATTAGCTTATATTTTATAACAGTACATATTAAGGGATACATTATAACAACATGATGATAAACAATTTTTTAGAAATTATGATGTAAAAATAAGTCTAAAATTTCAAATTATTTGACCTAAGAATTACAATGATAACAAATTTAGGTACTGTTAGGTACTGAAACTATTTATTATTGATTCTCATAGGTAATCCCCACTGTTTAATGTTAAAATTTCTTGGTGCTGCTTAGTTCTAAATTCTCAAAAGGAAAACAACAAAGTATTGACCTTGAATCAGAGGAAGAATAGAATACAATATCAAAAGAATTCAGGCCAGTAAGAAATAGCCAGCTATGAAAGACACTGAAAACATATAAGAACTCCTTGTCTACAAGATCAACACATGGATTCAAACTACTCATACAATTTTAAAGCACCTATTTATCTGGTGCCAGCCACTGAGCTAGAGACAAAGATAAATAATTCATATTTCTTGACCTTAAAGAAAAGTAAGCAATCTGCTTTATGTAGACAAAAAGTTTGTCGAGAGGCTTGAAGGTGACCTAAGCTAATTTTGGGAACTACCCAGATAAAGTCTGACTGCTTTCTATTGTGGAATATTGCTAAAAATCTTACAACGTGCAGGAAAACATGCAAGATAGGAAACATAGTGAGAAGGTACTGTAGGCTATTTACAATATTTTAATTATAAAAGTAACCTGAAAAAGATCTATGTAAAACAACACTATTGTTGCTGTTTTACTTTTTAAGTTCCACCTCTACCTAACATGTATTAGGAGTAAGGAAGTGTCTAGTCTAGGTACTGGCAAGATTCATGCTACAAAAATTATCTTCTTTTTATTTTTTAATTTTGGGGTTATACCCAGTGGTGCTGAGGGGTTCCTCCTGGCTTTGCACTCAGAAATCGCTTCTGGCAGGCTTGAGGAGGGACCATATGGGATGCAGGAATTCAAGCCACAGTCCATCCTGGATTGGCTGTGTGCAAGGCAAACACCCTACCGCTGTGCTATCTCTCCGGCCCCCCCAAATATATCTTCTTTTCCTTAAAAAAAAAACACACCAAAAACCCTCAGAGATAAGAGGTTGCCCAGAGTATGTACAACTTTCACATATGTTCAAGCAAAATCTCCATTTCTCCTTTTCTTGGTTATTCCTAGTTTTCTGAGTTTCCACACTCTGCTTTACTGACTCCAGTTTCTCAAACTTTTTTTGCATAGACATGTGTCTCTCAACAGCCTATCTTTTGAATCTGAAATAGGACAATAACTTTCCAAATCACTTCTGATACTGACCCACTAACTTTTCAATTTTAACACAACAGAATCTTGAGCCATATCTGTTAAGATTTTTTAAAATTCTGGTTTTGTATTTGATTTTCTAGAACCAAAGAGAAGAACTCTTTAATCACTCTCCTCCAGAACAGAAATGTGGTCTTATTGACCTGATCCCTAAACAGATTTACAGTTATTATGGCCAGGCTACTTTTTCTTATGATTTTAACAGTAAAAAGTAAGTGAATCGTTAGCATACATCAAATAAAAACAAAAATACAAAGTCACCATTTTGCCAAAGATATTCCTTTTTGAGAACTTTCTGGAGAAAGTAGGATGAACCAGCTTTATCAAGCCAGTTAGAAATTAAATTTCACATAATTGATCCTGGTTTTATGCATGTAGGTGGTTTAAAGGAGGAAAAAAAAGTACATCAGTAAGTACATTTGAAGTTCAAATATTTCCCAATTCTATTCATTTGGCTATTATGTAACATCAAATGCTCCATAAAATGTAGACTTTATGAGAATCAAACCATTTAAGGGCTAGCATTGAAATGCAAATTCCCACTATATTCAGCATGGATACTAACATCTATTTTTGTATTTCTCTTCCCTGTAGAGAACCATACATTAACCAGGAAATCTTGAAAGCTTCAGGCACTGTACGCATGACACTCCTTCAGGAGTGTTTAATAGTGCTAATTACTGGGTATTCCTAATTGAATATATGAGAACATAAGAAAAAATAAGTATATGTTCTATTTTCAAGATCACAAGCCAGTAAGAAAGTTTCTTCTAGCTGGTAATACTGCATATAAAAAACAGACTGTGTTCTCTCTTTGATGAGCTCAGATGGAAGACTTGGAAAATAGTTTTAAAATAATATTCAATCCATATATTATAAGGATATTCTGTGATCCTGCATAATATAAGCTCTCCTCTCATGTAAAATGATATAGAATTTTACAATTTTGCAGAATAAGAAATTTAAGAAATGGGGCCCGGGAGATAGCATGGAGGTAAGGCGTTTGCCTTTCATGCAAAAGGTCATCGGTGCCCAATATGGTCCCTTGTGCCTGCTAGGAGCAATTTCTGAGCATGGAGCCAGGAGTAACCCCTGAGCACTGCCGGGTGTGACCCAAAAATAAAAAAAAAAGAAATTTAAGAAATGATTTAATATAATTAAATAACATATTATCTGGATATAATTCAGTTTAAAACGGCAAAATGCCTGGCTCAGGGTTACACTGTTAGTGCTAGTTAGTGGCAAAAGTAAAACATAAACCTTTAATTTCTGGAGTTTTTTTTAAATCAATATCACAGAGTTAATAAACTGATATGCTACAGATAAAATTAAGAAACAGAAGAAATTTATCTCAGACAACTATAATCAATTTTTTTCAAAAATTCTTTTATTAGGCTACAGAAATAAAACAGCATTTAAGGTACTTGTTTCACTTGTGCCTGATCCTACTTGACTCTCGGCAACATATATATTTACTTGAACACTGCCATGGAACAGTTCTAAGGACAAAACCAGGACTAATCCCTGAGTACTGGGGATATGGCCAAATTCCCCTCAAAAATCCCTTTTAGTCACTTGCCTTCATATAAGTACTTAATTGTCACAAATGTCACTGAATGAAGAGTAAAAATAAAACTCTTCAGAGTAACTCAAAGCTGGTGGGTTAAACTCTAGGTGTTCTTCCTGCAATACATATTTCTGTTGCTCTCTAGAATATTAGGAATAGTTCAGCATGGCACCATGAAACTAGATACAAGTATGGTGATTTCAGGAACATTTGAACTTAGTCAATATGAAAAGAAAGGTCACCTAAAACAAGAGAAAAGTCTCCATCTTGATTATTTGGGGTACTTGCACCCTTAGCCCAGACAGGCACTGTGTCATTTTATAGAAATCTGTGACTAGAGGGTCTTGAAAAACATCTCACTCAATTATTCTATGGTACATGAAAGGAGAGACAAAGCAGGTTTCTCGAACTAACTTTAATAATATATAAAACCTATAAGAAATGTATCTAATTTAATATTATATCTCTGAGTCAGAGAATAGCTCCCCAAATTTTGACTTTATTCTAAAATAGTATTTAATAACACATGACTAAAAGTTTTGCTTTGCTATGGATGACATCAAAGGAATTCCATGAAATGACTGATGGTCTAAATATATGTCATATAGTCATACTTCTTATTCTTTTTTATAAGAAAAAGTCAAGAATATAGTAATATGATTTCATATATTTAGATAAGTTATTAGAAAATTTTAGTACAGTGGCTGGAGAGATAGCATGGAGGTAAGCCATTTGCCTTGTGTCCAGAGGGACCGTGCTTCGAATCCCGGCATCCCCATGAGTCCCCAGTGCCTGCTAAGGGTGATACCTGAGCGTAGAGACAGGAGTGACCCCTGAGTGCTGCTGGGCGTGACCCAAAAACCAAAAACCAAAAAAAAAAAAAAAAAAAAAAAAAAAAAAAAAAAAAAAAAAAAAAAAAAAAAAAGAAAATTTTAGTCCAAACCCAAGCATGTGAGAGAATTAAGGTCAACTCAAAATTTATATTCCTTATTAAATGTTTTATTTCTATGATGTTCTTTTCACCATAGTATGTTATTTCTTCTAAAGCAAACCAATGCCTTAACACCTGTTTTTCTCATATTCTCAAAAGAGACAGATATAAGAATAAAATGTAGAGAGGATAAAGATAGAATTTGGTCCTTCTTATGCCACTAATTTAGTTGTAGGCATCCCCATTTTCTAAGTTACAGATCTAAAAATTTAATTGACAGCAAAGATAAAGTATTTTTCCCAAATATGCTATAAAGAGCAGAGCAAATAAACACATGATATCTAAGTAACAATGTTAATAGCATTTATATCATTAAAGTGATTTAAAATAGGACTGGGACAAAAATACAATTTTGCATGCTGAGTGCAGAGTCAGAATACACCCTGAGCACCACTGTGTGTACACCAAAACCAAAACTGATTTAAAATATATTTTATATGCAAAAATAAGTCGCAATTTTATTGAACTATAGATTTAGGATCATGTATTATAAATCTCTATATAAATAAGTTCATATATCATCTATAATTTCCTGTTTCTTAAACTTGTTGGAATTTATAATAAATCTAATACTGAGATGGTATAATACTTATTCATGGACATTCTTTGGTATTTAAGTGGAATAAAACCCATAAAATACTTATAACGTTCCCAGACACACAGCTATCAAGCTGTGCTGAATGGTGTAACTGCAAAAATGCTAATTATAAAGTATCAAAGGAGGAAAAAAAAAACACTGTAAAGGAACTGAGGGTGGGTAAATTGTAGTCCTGTACAGGACAGTAAAGAGTGGATAACTGTGCTAGGTAGAAGTCTATAGAGATGCTAGGCAACAGGACCAGACGCTACAAAATAAACAAATGCTATAAACTCTAAAGAAACATATTCGTGGGGCCGGGCGGTGGCGCTGAAGGTAAGGTGCCTGCCTTACCGCGCTAGCCTTGAACCGACTGTGGTTCGATCCCCCGTGCCCCATATGGTCCCCCAGGCCAGGGGCGACTTCTGAGAGCATAGCCAGGAGTAACCCCTGAGCATCACTGGATGTGGCCCAAAAACCAAAAAAAAAAAAAAAAAAAAAGAAACATATTCGTGAACTAAAAATGTTCCCAAAACAATGGAAATAGAGAGGAGGAAAACTGATCCTTAGTAGGAAGCCTGCCTCAGTGGGTAATGGCAGAGACATCAGGGAAGGGACTACTATGACAATGATAAAAAGGAATGCTTACTCTGGACAAGAACTGGGTTCTGAAAGGAAATCGTGATTTATATGTGTTTTTATACTATCTTTATTTAAGCAGCATGATTACAAACATGTTTGTAATTGGGGTTCAGTTATATGAAAGAACATCCCCCTTCACCAGTGCAACCTTCCCACAACCAATGCCCCGCATAACCCTCCTCCCCAACCCCCTGCCTGTATTTGAGACAGGCCTCTATTTCTTTCACTCACTACCCTTTGTCATGATAGTTGATAGTGTAGTTATTTCTTTAACTGCACTCACCACTCTTTGTGGTAAGCTTCATATCATGGGCCAGTCCTTCCAGCCTTCGCCTCAGCTTTTAGCATTTTGTTGCTAATATCTTTTCTATTATCTTTCATGCGTGGGTTTCTATTTATTTAAAAAACTATTGAAAATCAGCCATTTTGAAAACGAATGCACCAATTCTTAATGTATATTTTTCACTTAAACTCTTCTCCGTTTATTTTGCAGAATATATTACATAGTAATAAAAGTGTTCACTATTAAAACTTTCTGACTGCATTAATCAAAAATGTCTAAGAAAAAATTTTAATATGATGGGAAACTATCAGATTGGCATTCAGTATGATGGAGTGATTATAAGTTCTACAATTACAAGATGATATAAACGACTGAACAGATTGAAAAAGAGATGTTTCAAGAATCATTGTGGCTCAAATCTTAAATGGTAGTCATGATTCTTTGTAAGAGCTATACTGATGAATACATGGAACTCAGTTATTTAAAAAAACTGTTATTTCATTAAGCTTAGTATTGATGAGATATAATATGCATTAGTGTGTACAGTTCTAGACTTGAAAGGAATCAAATGACTTTCAAGAGGACTTAAAAGAATAAAAAATATAATTGAGGGCTAAGAGAGAGAAAGAACCCAAGTAAATAAGTAGAAGAAAACAGTTTATTCAGAAGAGAATATACGTTTTCTAATAATCCTAAATCATATGAAGCAGTACTCTTCTTCAAATTTTAAGTACTTTTTTCTGAGAAAAAGTAATGGGATAATTGGTGGGTAAAAGTATCATATTAATAGTAGGCTTTTCAAGATAGTTTTATTCTTCTTAGAGTATCCAATCATGATAAAATATCCTTGAACTTCAACAAGGAATAAAGAATCACATAAGAATTTCCAAGTGTGATTATAGAATTGATTTTCTGCCTTAGAAATCCTTGATAAAACTTATCTTAAAAAGAAATGAATAGAGCTGTATCACTGAACATGTGAAATATGATTTTCCTTACATAAAGAATGTTTTTTCTTTTTTTTTTTTAGGTCACACCCGGCAGTGCTCAGGGGTTACTCCTGGCTCCATGCTCAGAAATTGCTCCTGGCAGGCACGGGGGACCATATGGGACACAGGGGGATCGAACCGCAGTCCGTCCAAGGCTAGCGCAGGCAAGCAGGCAGGCAGGCACCTTACCTCCAGCACCACCGCCTGGCCCCTCATAAAGAATCTTTAAATGTTTCATAATGGTTTTCCTTCATTCCCTATATTTTATATTTCTAAATGATGATAAATTATTTTTATTCAACATTTTAGTTGAATATTACAGAACACATAACTCATAGGTTATAAACATGTTTGCAATTGCTTTTCAATCATAAACACACACTCGCCTTTGCCAATGTAAATTTCCTATCAACTAGGTTCCCCATTTCCCTCTTCCCCAAACCCTGCCTGTCTCCCAAACATGCTTTGTATTTCTCTCTCTATCATTGTCATGTTAGTTATTAGAGTAGTTATTTTTCTAACTGCACTAAGCACACTTTATGGTAAGCTTCAAATCATGGGCTAGTCTTTCCGGCCCTCATCTAAATTGTCTTCGGAAATTATCACTATACTCTTATTTTTCTTAAATCCCACAGATGAGTGAGACTGTTCTGTGTTTATCTTGATCCTTCTGGCTTATTTCATTCAGCATAATAGTCCATCCATGTACAGGAAAATTTCATGACTTCATTTTTTTAAACAGCTGCATAGAAGTATAAGCGTATCACAGTTTCTTTAGCACTCATCTGTTGTCAGGCACCTGGGTTGTTTCCAGACTTTTGCTATTGCAAATAATGCTGAAATGAACATAGAAGTGCAGTTTTTGTGATCCTAGGGTATATCCATAGTAGTGGTATTGCTGGATAATGTGGGAAATTCAATTTCCAGTTTCTCAAGGACTATCCATAATGTTTTCCAGAAAGTCTGGACTAAGTAGCATTTCCACCAGCATTAGTAAGAGTTCTTTTATCCCCACTTCCAATCAAATTCTTGTTCTTGTGATATATGCCAGTCTCTGTGGCATGAAATTATATCTTATTGATTTTATGATTTGAATAGTCATGTGACTCTTGAGCATCTTATGTCTTCTTTGCGGAAATAACTGCTCATTTCTTTCTCTGTTTTTTATGAGGTTAAATCTTTTTCTTGCTCTGTTATGTCAGTATCTTGTCTATCTTAGATATTAAACCCTTATCAAATGGATATTGGGTGAATATTTTCTAGTAACTGTTTACTTAGAGGTGCAGAAGCTTGTCCAGATTGATGTAATTTCATTTGTTTATCTCTACTTCGATTTTTTTTTGGAAAGTGGTATTTTCTCCTTGAATGTGCTTTTAGTCTAAATTTTTTGTCTATATTTTATTCTATATACCTTATAGTATCACGAGTGATATCAAGGTTCTTAATTCATTTTTATTTGACCTTTGAACATGGTGACATAGAAGTCAGATTTTATTTTGCATGTGACTGACAAGTTATGCCATTATTATTATGTTCATCCTCTCAATCAATGAACAGGGTATATGTCTCCATTTCCTTGTGTCCTCTTTTATTTCTGGAAGTAGTGTTTTTATAGTTTTTTTGTATAGGTCCTAAGTTTCTTTAGTTAAGATGATTCGAAGTATTTGATTTTCTGTGTGCTATTGTGAATAAGTTTGAATTTTTTGTGTGGTTTTTGGGTCACACCCGGCAGTGATCAGGGGTTATTCTTGGCTCCATGCTCAGAAATTGCTCCTGGCAGGCACAGGGGACCATATGGGACGCCAGGACTCGAACTGATGACCTTCGGCATGAAAGGCAGATGCCTTACCTCCATGCTATCACTTGGATCCCAGGATTGAATTTTTAATGTCTATTTCTTTTCTATCATTATGTATAAGAAGGTCATTAATTTTTGTACATTAATTTTGTAGCCTGTCACATTGCTACTTGAATCATCTGTTTTTAAGAACTTTTCAGTAGAATCTTTAGGATTTTATAAATAAAGCATCATGTCATCTGCAAGCAAAAAGAACTTAACTTCTTCCTTTCCTATCTTGAGCAGTAGTACAAGAGGTAGGGTGTCTGCCTTGCAAGCGCTAACTTAGAACTGTCTGCAATTAAATCCCCCAGGGTCTCATATGGTCCCCCAAACCAGGAGCAATTTCTGAGCACATAGCCAGGAGTAGCCCCTGAGTGTTACCAGTGTGGCCCAAGAACCAAACCAAACCAAACCAAACAAAAAGCTGAATCCAATGTTTGGCTGCCTATAAGAAAATACATCTGCAAAGTCATAACAAACATAGACTCAAAGTCAAAGGTTGGTGGACAATCATTCAAGCTAACAACTCCCTTAATAAGGCTGGAGTGGCCATACAACTATCGATTGAAACCAACTTTAAACTTAAAAATGTATTAAAGGGGCCTAGTGGGGCTGACTGCGAAAAACTGTGAGTCCTGTCTTTGTGTTTATTTGTTCTCTCCTATCGTCTGGACCTTGTGAGAGTGGGCCGAATCTATTCCAAAAAAACTCGCTGTCCCAGAGGTCCATTCCAGGGTGGAACGCCCAGGAACACCTCATTTACCCGAAAAACTGGCAAGAAGCGAGTACTTTGCAAAAACCAGGTCCCCTGCTTGTGACGTCAGGCTGGAAATTTCTGAGAATCCATGCCTGCCTAGTGGGACTGACTGTGAAACACTGTGAGTCCTGTCTTTGTGTTTATTTGTTCTCTCCTGTCATCCGAACCTATTGAGAGTGGGCTGAAAAGAGGCTGCAGTAGAGCAAGGCCACTCCACTTCGCTACGCGGCCTGCGCTCTTTCTAAGGAAAGAACATCATCGCAACAGGAAGAGAAAAAAATCACACTAGAGACTGTGCTGGATCGCTGAAACCCAGCATTTCTCTCTGGACAGTTTTCTCTGCTGTGTGCCTAGGCCCAAGATTTGATCCTTTGAGAGGCCTCATGCTCATAGGATTCCACTCCCTTGTAGGCAGCTCGACACATCCGGAAAGGGCGAAACCAGAGGAGTGTGGCTGCGCACATCATTTAGCCAATGAATACCACCGCAACATGTAGAAAAACATGTAGAAAACACGTAGACAATGGGGAAAAACGCAGGCCAGGGTCAGACATAGAGGAAGAAGATGAAAATTCTGATGACCAGATAATGACCAACGAACTAATCAAACTCTCAGATAAGGACTTTAGAAGAGAAATATAGAAGATGCTGAAAGAATTCAAAGAAACATGGACCGAGTTGAACAGAACACTAATAAGAACCAAGAAAATATGATGACAGAAATCACAAAACTCCAAACCGAAAAACATGTCAACTAACAGGCCTGAAAAACTCAGTAAATGAATTGAATGGTAAAATGGATGATATCAAAATCAGGATAGAAGAAGCTGAGAATAGAATTGGGGCTGTGGAAGATGAGATAAATAACAACTCCATACAGCGGGAGAGATTGGAAAAAAAAACTTAAAACAAACGAACACACAATGGAAAAAATAGGCAAAGAATGGGAACAGATGAAAATAGAAGTCTATGATAAGATCAACAGAAACAACTTATGAATCATTGGAGTCCCAGAGACCCAGGAAAAAAATTTCCAGGAAGAATCAATGGTCAAGAACATCATTAAAGAGAAACATCCAGAACTAAAGAATATATGTGATCAAATCTTGCATGCCCAAAGAGTACCAACCAAAAGAAACCCCAGAAAAAATACCCTAAGACACATCCTAGTCACAATGATGAATCCCACAGATAGAGAAATAATTCTGCAAACAGCAAGATCAAAAAAGGATATTACATTCAAGGGAGCATGCTTGAGAGTTACAGCAGACCTGTCATAAGAAACACTCAAGGCCAGAAAGCAGTGGTGGGATATTGTGACAAGACTGAATGAAATGAATGCTTCACCTAGAATACTGTACCCAGCAAACTCACTTTCCAGTTTGACAGAAGAATACATGGTTTCACAGACAAAAAACAGCTCAGAAACTTTACAGACTCAAACCACTCTTAAGAGGAAAACTGAAAGACCTAATTGAAGACAAGACTAACCAAAAGACACACCAAATTTCGATATATAGATGGCATAAAATCCCAGGACAATTCTTTCTCTCAATGTCAATGGGCTAAATGCACCAGTTAAGAGACACAGAGTGGCAAAATGGATCAAAAAACTCAAACAAACTTTCAGCTGTCTACAAGAAACGCACCTGAATAGTCAGAACAAACATAGACTCAAAATAAAAGGC
>PVKC010036713.1:0-13210 GCA_004027635.1 Crocidura indochinensis
AGAATTTCAAAGAATAATAATACTGTCTCATCAACAGTAAACTTTTTATCTACTATTTTTCATGTATGAATAATTGTTTTACTAGATTTTTGAGTAAATAATTTTATATAACTCAAAAAGTCTTGGGTATTAAAATATTTTGGGCACTATAGATTCTGTGCATTGTGTGTGGGGGTATCTTACCAAAGATATATGTGTGTATGTATATATATATATATACAATGTGTATATATTTATATATATATCTACAATATAGATCTTATCAAAATTGCACATCTATGAGGGCAGAGAGATTGTAGAGAGTCTAAAAGACTGCCTTGTATGCTTCCGACTCTGATTTGTGATGTCATTGGCATCACAAATAGTTCTCCAAATATTCAAAAGGAAGTTTCCTGAGGATAGAAACAGAGGCAAGCCCCCAAAACTCCTGGATGTGACCCTCAAAAGCCAAGCAACTTATCTAAAAGAAAATCCACCACACAATTACACATCTATTGCTTTCTATTTTATTAAGGACTGACAAATCGATAAATGGCCTTTTTCTCTAAGGTAGTTTGCTAATTTGTGAAGTCAATTCATGAGTGTATTTCTAAAAACATCCTCAATTTTATAAATATGCCTATTTATTTAAAATAAAATGGGGGGCGGTGAGTTACGGCCACACACCTAGGTACTTGAAAACTTGGGATATGAAATAGAGGCGGTCATATTACAAGACAAATATTTTATTACTGGCGCATTCTTCCCGGCCTGCAATTCATTGTTCATTTTTATTTGTCAAAATAGTATTATGAACCTATTCTTCCTTTAATAATTTGTCTTTGATTCAATTCCTTAAATACATTTAAAATTTAGATATTATTAGTTTTAAAATAATATCAGTATCTGATTATTAATATATTGTTTTATATTATTAATATATTGTTAAAGCTAAATTTCATTGTGCCCTTTATTTATTAATTTACTAATTTATTCATTTGCATGGTTCTACATTCAGGATTCTCTATTGACAGACTTGGGGTACTATATGGGATGCAGAAAACCTAACCCTAGTCAGCAATGTGCAGGATAAGTGCCTTATCAACTGTTCTATTTCTCTGAACCCTGCATATTCTTATTCTTATTACTACTCTGTTATGTTTTTTAATTATTTTGAAAGAGAGTGCTCATATTTTCCCACTTTCTTGTTTATTAACACAAGTGCTTAAAACTGCCCACAGCTATATTTTTGGTGTATCTTTGGGGTCTTAATTATCTCTAAAATTTAGAAGTTATTCTAGAAATTATTTAACATATTTTAAAATAAATGAGGCTTAAAAATTTAACTGTGGTCTCATTTGCCTGTTTCATTATATTTTGTGGTCTATCATGTCTCTACTAGAAAATTATAGAACCCATTGATTCCGTTACCCAAACCATTTATTCAACTATATTTTGAATGGCTCTTTCTTGACTAACGTAATATATATATATATATATATATATATATATATATATATATATATATATATATATATATATATATATTCTCAAATCTTGGTGCATGTTATTAATTTTGAGTCTTATTTGAGCACTGTTTTTCTCTCTACTCCTCAGTTTGTAAGAGGAGAGCATGGATTAAATAATATTGGGGTAGAGTTTTCTGCTTTTAATATAGATTATCTTACATTGCTGAGAAATATTTCCAAAAGAAATTTCCACATGAGTTTACTCATGCTTAATTTGAAGAAAACTCCCCCCTATATATTTTTAAATAGGCCAAATTAATTAAATAAATAAAACTAAATAAAAAAATTATACTGAATAATTAGCTATCGCTAGCAGCTCATCTGCATTTTTCTTATTTAATTTTATAAAGTACATCTTGTTTCTTTCATCTTGACACAAACGTTTATATCTTTCCCTGTGAGGTTATTAGTGTATTGTTTGCCTTATCTTAAGTAATTGTCCTTACTTATTATTCACTAGTAAAAGTTAATTTATTTGAGCTTTTCTAGTGTCGGTATATTTTAATTTGCTATGTTATACTCTATTAGTTTGAGAGAAATGTATTGTAAATCTGCTTTTGTAGCATTATTTCTTTCCACATTAAATTATCTCCTTTTTGTTATCTTGTCTTTGGTCATTAAATGACAACAAAGACTAATCACGTAAGGTACAATTTTCATTATGAAATTAAATATTTCTGTTCTCTAAATCTACCTAAAATATTCTGAAAAATTATATCACGTCTTTTGTCAAATTTCAGATAGGAAGCAACAATCTTTTCAGTTAATATTCTTCAATATCAAAACAGGCACCTACAGTACATGACAGTAGTTGGAGAAAAAGTAGACAAATATATGATTAATCAACTCAATATTAATGATGTAGCACTTTTCTAACTACTGAACATAACTTGGGAAATGGCTGAGAAAAATAGACAACTTTGAACAAGATTAGAGACTACTAGAATGGTAGGACCATAACCATACCATCATGAATTCTTTTTTTGTTTTTTTGGCCACACCTGTTTGACGCTCAGGGGATTACTCCTGGCTATGAGCTCAGAAATCAACCCTGGCTTGGAGGGACCATATGGGACACTAGGGGATGGAATCATGGTCCCTCCTAGGCTAGAGCGCGCAAGGCAGACACCTAACCTCTAGCACCACCTCTCCAGCCCCACGACCATTAATTCTTTATTATTATTATTATTATTATTATTATTAGTTTTAATTCTTAGTGAGAAGAATCACATCAATTCTTTGCAGTATCATACCACTGTTAGAAAAATCTCATTAGATAAAAGTAGATAAAACAGTTTTGTAAAAGCAAAATTCATCTGAGACTATGGAGAGTTTTGGAATTTATAAACTAATTTATCCAAGAATAATTTGGTTTGTTATTAAAGAATAAACCTGTTAAAGTTAAATTATTATTGACAAAATATCAAAGCATTTGAATAGCAAAATAGTTAACATCAAAAAATTCAAAGAAGCTGTCATTGTGGAATGGGTGGAGACACTTAATGCCGTTATTTTATTTATTTATTTTATTTTTTTGGATTTTGGGTCACACCCAGTGACGCTCAGAGGTTACTCCTGGCTATTCGCTCAGAGGTCGCTCCTTGCAGGCATGGGGGACCATATGGGGAACCTGGGGATCGAACCGCGGTCCGCCCTAGGTTAGCGCAGGCAAGGCAGGCACCTTACCTCCAGCTCCCTATTTTATTTAATTTTTTTTAAAAATTTATATTTATTAATATATTTATTTAAGAACCATGATTACAAACATGTTTGTAGTTTGATTTTAGTCATAAAAAGCATACCCCTGCTTCACCAGTGCAACCTTCCTATCACCAATGCCCCTCATCTCCCTACCCCCCTATACCCTCCCTTCTTTGAGACAGGCATTCTATTTTTATCACTCACTACCATTATCATAATAGTTGCTGGTGTAGTTATTTTCTAAATGCACTCACCACTATTTGTGGTAAGCTTCATATCATGGGCTAGGTCTTTCAAACCTCATCGCTATTGTCTCTGGGTATTATTACTATATTATATTTTATTTTTCTTAAAACCCACAGATGAGTGAGAGACTCATGTGTCTGTCTCTCTCCCTCTGACTCATTTTACTCAGCATAGTAGTTTCCATGTGCATTCATGTATAGGAAAATCTCATGAATTCATTTTCCTGATGGCTGCATAGTATTCCATTGTGTATATCTACCACAGTTTCTTTAGCCAATCGTCTGTTGTTGGGCATATGGGTTGTTTCCAGATTCTGGCTAGTGTAAATGAGGCTTCAATGAACATAGGTGAGCAGAGGGAATTTTTAGACTATGTTTTTTTGTTCCTAGGATATATCCCTTAGAGTGATATAGCTAGAGCATATGGGAGCTTAATTTCCAGTTTTTTGAGAAATCTACATATTGTTTTCCATATAGGCTGGAAGGTAAAATACAGTGGTTTTTATTGTAAGAGCTTGTACAGTCATCTCCTGATGAATGCAGTCAGTACTGAAAGTTTTGGGTTGGATTTTTCAATAGACAGTTTAAATTAATGAGCCTTAGTTGGTTGAAAGAAATCAGCCTTGTCCAAGGGACAATGGAATGGACATAAATGGTCATTCTCTGAAAAGTATCATTCTGCAAATGTCCAGTAATAAAATCTTGAACTGATTTGCAAGAAAGTTATTATCAGCCCAGTATACCCAAACTTGATTAGTTATATTCAATAAAAGTAATGTTTATTGTATTAATAGTTTATAGTACTTATTAATGCTTCAAATGGTTTGGTTAAACTCTCCAGAGATTTGGTTCTTCCATTAAATCGACTTTTTAACCTTTGTCATTGTCTTTCTAAATGATTTCATTATTATAAGCCACCACTGTCCTATATAACATTCTTACTAATTCAGCTTCTTGAAATGACACTCAAGCTATGATATGTGCTGTTATGTAGATAGTCCTTCCCAAATAAAGAAGAATATATTACATCAGCTTTATAATAAAGGAAAGAGTAAATGAAGAGTCAAAGAAAATAACAAAAAATAGAAATATTTTTAGGGGCTGGAGCGGTGGCGCTAGAGGTAAGGCATCTCTGTCTTGCAAGTGCTAACCTAGGATGGACCATGGTTTGATCCCCCGGTGTCCCATATGGTCCCCCCAAGCCAGGAGCGATTTCTGAGTGCACAGCCGAGTAACCCCTGAGCATCCAATGGGTGTACTCAAAAAATAAAAAAAAATAAAAAAAGTTAAAAGTAGATTCTCTACCAATTCTTGACAACTAAAATATATATTAGAAAATAAATTATAAATACAAATTTTAAAGTAAAAATATTAAATCTATGTATGTATTTGTGATAGACAAATTTAATTAGTATTCTGAGATCGGTACTTTATGACATTCATTTCCTGTACTATCTCTTTCTCTTGTTGTGAATATGCTCTGTTATTTAGATATGACAAAAAGATGAGAATCACTATTGCGGTAAGCTTCTAGAGTTGTACAGCATTTTAGCCTGTAATGCTTGGAGACTTTCTTGGGGTCTTTGAGAAAAATACAGGTTTTATTGAGAAGATTGAAGGAAATAAATAAACAAACATATAAACTCTCAGGAAAACCCAACTATAATGCCTTCATTAAAGTCAGCCAAAGGAGACATTCAAACCACAGACTTCAAGGGATTAATTTCTGCCAGAACAATTTTAGCCTGCAAGTGGATCCTTCCTCAATTAAGTTTCAGATGAGACTACAAGCACAAAAGAAGCTACTATCAATCACAGTATTAAAAGATTTTGAAGCTTAACAATATAGTTGTTTCAAGATTCTTTGACTCAATTAACTAAATAAATATGCACCATTTCAGTCACTTGGTTGGAGATAAAATTATTACACATAATGTATAGTCAATAAGGTACTTAATACTACTTTACATATTTTTACTTTTAATTATATTTTATATATTTATTTTAAATTATAAAGTGTAATTCATTATTTTTAGGTTAATGCTAAGTTACTTTCCAATTTATCTGGTAGTAGACAAAAGACTTACTTAATGAAATGATTTTATGATCATTTAATACATTGCTAAATATTTTCTGATATTTATATATATTATATCCTTTATATTTATAAAGGTTAAGATTGGTTATGTTACATTAATTTTAGAAGACTTCATAGTTTTGATAAAACGATAGCAATACTTTTTTAATTTTTTTTTCAAATTTAATACATGTTTAGTTATGTATGTGGATAATTTTCTCTGAATAATAAAATCCAGAGACCATAAGAAAATCCACAACCATTCTCCATTACTTTTGATTTATTTGAATTTTTTGGTACTTACTTATCAATAATAATGTTTTTAGAACATAAAGTTTTTGTGTTTCTTATAATATTAAATATATTCAACATCATATTTTACATCATTTAAATTATCCAATATTTGATTTATGAATTTTATTCGGTTACTATTCTTTATGTTCTCTGTTAGGTGTAAAATTTATATTAAGTATATTTGAGATATATATTTGAGATTCATAATGCACTGTAAATTGAAACTCTTGATGTTTTTTTATTTTAAATTAGTATGATATGCATTAGCTCTTTGTCAGCACAGCCATCTCTTATTGAGCACTCATTATTATGTATATTAATCATTATTATAATATCTTTTGATATTTTTTCATGCTTTGCATGAAGAAAAATTTTTCTTCTAATTATGTCTATGAAGAACCATTAATAGTATTGTAATCCAAGAAATAAAAAATAAATAATCATAAATTAAAAAATCTTTCTTATAAGCCAAAATACACTTTCTGGTTTACCAATAATTTCATAGTTTTCAAGTATCATAAATGATTATGTAAGTGCTTAAGTATATAGTGCATTTAATAATAGAATGTATTCTGTTCTTTTACTCCTATAAGCTGACAATATTTTTCTTTTTTTTTTTTGTTTTTGTTTTTGTTTTAGCTACACTTGCTGAAGCTCAGGGTGTGCTATTATAATAATATAATTATGCTAAAGTTATATCTTTTTTCTATTCTTATAATTTGGATCTTGAACCTATAGTTATAAGTTGTTTATACTCAATGATTCTGCATATCTGGTTTAACAAGGCGTGCTTAACTCTGCTAGTGTTATTAAACTATGACCAAATTCATACTTAGTTTTCTGATGTTGTTGATAGGACTCTACTGCTCATACAAATTGCTTACATTATACTTGTGGTATGGGACGTTCTGGGGACCCCGGCCAGAGGAGGGTGAACGCCGCTATCAATTCGTGAGTTTCCTGAAGCCGGCCCAACCCGAAATATCTGTAGATAAAATCCAAATAGGTTAGAAAGATATGACCCAAGTCTGGTTACTGATCAAGGGCATTTATTGAACCAGCGAGGCTGGTATTTATATCTTTATTTAGGGGGAATGCTATTGCAGGCTGTCAATCATCATTCAGACATATTTCTTCCAATCATAGTTCAGGCATAAGCATCTTTCCATAAAAGGTTAAGCATCTTCTGACTAAGCATCAATTACTTAATTTTAAAAAACCACCTGCAACAGGCAGGAGGGGGCAAACAATGAGCAGACAAGCAGAACATCTTATCTTAACAAAGCATTTTACTTGAAACTGTAACTTCTAGAACTTTATCTGTAAAGACGTAAAAGCACTATATCTAAAAACAATGGTTTATGTTTAATTGTACTCAACTAAAAATTTACTTATGAATCAAACCTAGGACAAGACTTTTTCTTCTAAAAACTTATGTTTCTTAGGATGTTAAAAACATATAAAACAAGTTCCCTCTCAACTATGTGTATGGTCAAGCAGCTTCCCACATATACTCTCCAATCCAGGGAGAGCAATCACTACATTGTAAATTGTAGTCAACAATACATTTTATTGGTCTACAAATGTCTCACTCTAATTTTAACTATCTCCTTTCTTATCTCCAATAATGTTGTAATATATGTAGGTTCTAATTTTGTGATTTTGAAAAATTTTAATGTATCCCAATTTATAAGTCAATCTTTATTCCAACAGCATGCACTGAAAAAGAAGAGTCAAAAAGAAAAAAAAAAACCTCTTACTATGGAGTAATCTGCCACTATAGATAGAGAAATTGTTTTTACTTTGGAAATTTATTGAGTTTATTTGAAATTTTAAGGGAGTAATTTTTGCATATTGCATATATGCAAATACACATATACTTATATATGTACATATGTATCTTAAGCATTTAAATTTTTAGAAAGTTTTTTCAAGGTGAGGAGCCAGTTTAGCTCTATATTTAAGAGGTAGTTTTTGACATTAGGAGAGAATTGCAAAAGATCTAATGCCTTCTACTTTTCTATAATTCTCTTCTGTAAAGCTCACTAATTTTCTGTTCCTAAGATCCTGGACCCTCAATTTATCAATACAAAAAAACACACTATTTACATTGACAAAATTTTTCCAAATATATACAATAATTCTATGTGATATTTAACTAATATTCCTTTTCTAAACTGTTTTACTACAGATAAAGCTAATTGATGCTTAATAGAATGAAATCTGATGATTACCTTTGGTGTTATTGACAGTGAAATGTACAAAGGAAACTCCAGGAGTGCTGCAAGTATTACATTTTGATCAAAGTGGTAGTTACAAAGGTATTTACTTATGCAAAAATATATCAGACTGTATATGCGATATTTGTTAAAGCTAATTTAAATAAAGATGTCTAAGGTATCCTTGGTATTTCATTCTTACAAATGTTAAAAGCATTACTCCGATCCTAAACCAGATCAATTTTACATTATTTTAGTTTTAAAATGTGATGTGAATTATTTCCTCAAAATTTGTTCCATCAGTGTAAGTATTATTGCCTCATCTAGGAGACTGGAGCTCGAGTTAGCAATTTACTGACATTTGCTCTGCTCAGGCTATCGCAGTCATTATTAATATAGCATAGTTTTCCTATTCCATGACTCTTTTTATAAACCTCTGGTAATCTTAAAAAAAAGTCTCATTTGTCTGCTATCACCAGTAAGTTAAGACTGGAAATCAGAAAAAAAAATATTTTGGATTCATAGATCTTACCAAAACTAAAATAAGATCAGTTTCATGTTATGTTATGCTATGTACTAGTTTATCCATCTATCATTAAACTGAAGATGCAGACTTTGGGAGAAAAGAATGATTAGCCTCTGTTTGTTTTCAAAGCAAAACTTAACACTAATATATCTATGCTCATTTTTTAAACCCATTCTCATTTGGTCTAGAATATTTACATTTGAAGGTTTCCCCTTACATTCCCTTCTAGGATGTTAATTATATTGTCTTAATGAATTCAAGTAAATTACAGAAGTTTAAACAAAGGCACAAATAAGCAAAAACAATTGGCTCATAATTTAAAATAATTTGAGAATATTATGATCAATCAAATTATGCACCAACAATATGATTCAATAGCAAGGGCTTAGAATCAAATATAAATGGGATTATAGTAGATAAAACGTTACTGTATGGCTAAAACAAAAAAGCAAAAACAAAAACTACAACAAATAGACAGAGGCTAAAATAAAAGACATCTGCTTGAGCAGGACAAAATATTTTCACTCAATCATCAGACAAAAGGGTGATATCTTGAATATACAAAGTAGTCAAGAAGGTTAACCCACATGTTAATCCTTCTGTATTTTATATTGTTTTATACCTTTATATGCTAGACATTTGTGTAAAAGCTGCTGATCTAGGGTAAGCTTGCATCCTATTCCTTGAGTGTATGAGTTTGCTTCAATAAACTGCTCAATTTCTCTGACTTACTCTTGAATTCATTGTTGTGATAAAGTTAAGAAACAGGACTTCTGTGCCAGGCTAACAATTTAGAGTCTGACAGATTTTCTACACCTACAAAAAATTATAAATAAATAAAAAAAAAGTTCGCTAAAACTTGTGGGTGGATGATTTGGGACTTGCAAACTCCACATTGCCGGTGTGTAAATTCTGTGTGTTTAAATGAAAAAGCAAAAGGGTTCTTCTAGGCAGGAGGTCCCTGTGGACAGTTCTGGCAGATAGTAAAAGCAGATGGCAAGAATGTGTCTTCTCCCTGATTCCTGCCAGACTCATTGCTAGAATTTAGTTGCTATTTCAGTTTCTCTGCACCTGCTTTGGGTAAAATTCTTTCTACATTGCACTCTGTTTTGGGTTCTGCATCTTAATACCCTTAATGGCCCTTCTTTTGCTTCCAGTGACAATTTACATCCACCTAAGTTTACAAAGCAAACTTTCACATAATCTAAAAGACCTAAAACCAAAAGGCTGACGATTTCTTTGGGTTCTATTTTTGCTTAAACAATTCTGTCTCCTACCTAACCTCAAAACAAGTATTACACCTATTACTTATTACAATAAAATACATAACTTAAAAAATCATAACCTGATGACCATTTTTTAAATTATATACATCTGATGCTTAACTTCTACAAAATATTTAACTTATTCAGTTTTTATATTTTAATGTACTTTAAAACAGATCATTAAAATTCAATATTCTAGGGGGGCCGGGCAGTGGCGCTGGAGGCCTGCGCTAACCTAGGACGGACCGCGGTTCGATCCCCTGGTTCCCCATATGGTCCCCCTGCCTGCCAGGAGTGACTTCTGAGCGAATAGCCAGGAGTAACCCCTGAGCATCACCAGGTGTGGCCCAAAAACCAAAAAAAAAAAAGTCAATATTCTATTAAATAATTATTGTGTTTACATATATTCTGAAGTTCATATCACAAATGTGAATATTTTTAGGAATTTAGGAATAAATTTTTTTAAATTAAAAAAATTCTGGGTTTTTTTTAGGGCCACATTGTTTGATGCTCAGGGGTTACTCCTGGTTAAGCGCTCAGAAATTGCCCCTGGCTTGGGGGGGGGGGCGGGGGATAGAACCCCAGTCCTTCCTTGGCTAGCACTTGCAAGGCAGGCAGCTTACCTCTAGCGCCACCTCGCCGGCTCCATGGAATAAATTTTTATAACAAAGAAGCTAAATATGAATCAAGAATTAGCCATATACAATATAGTTGATTTACCCATAAAGTATTCTGCTTTAAGATGTTTAAGATATATTTAATAAATGAGAAATGATAACATCTTAACATAATCACAAAAGTAAGATATTTAGTAACATGCATAGATGTAGATGGTTAAAATATCTATTGTTAGCATAAGCAATATTATAGAGAATTAATTACATAAAAATATGTATGTCAAATGAGGTGTTTAAGTTAGTTTATTGTGCATACTAAGTAGATGAATCAGAGTTCCTTCTCAAAAGCAAAGACACTCATTTCACTCATGTAAAACATTATTTGTCTTCTCTGTCAATACTCTGTCAGATTTTAATATTCCGGTCCTGTACCTGCAACCCTTCCTACCTGCTCTGGCCTAAATCCTTTGTCCAGAGTAAACATTTTGGTCAATATTTTTGCAACTGGATACCTATAACCTGCCCCCTTCTTGGAATTTGCTACTCTGTAATCTCTTCTTGGCCTCTCTTAGACTGTACCCAACTATTCACTGTCCCCTTAGTTTTCCTTACTCTCTGGTTACAGCCACACTTGCATGGAGGAGAGCTCTGTTCTCTTCTCTGTAGTTGAGGGGACAAAGAGAACATTTTCTACATGGGGCTCTTATTTATTTATCTTTTGCCGTCAAAACATCTCTGGGCTAGGGTGCGGAGCAATAGTGCAGCAGTAGGGCATTTGCCTTGCACGAAGCTGATGCAGAGCAGACCTGGGTTCTGTTCCCGGTGTCCCATATGGTCCCCCAAGCCAGGAGTGATTTCTGAGCGCATAGCCAAGAGTAACCCCTAAGCCTGTGGCCTACACCCCAAATAATAACAATAATAATAATAATAATAAATAAATATTAAAAAATAAAAATAACATCTCGGGAATGAAATGATAGCACAGTAGTAGGGTGTGCCATGCATGCTGCCAACCCAGGATGGACATGGGTTTTATCTCCCACATCCCATATGTTCCCCAATGTCTGCCAGGACAGATTTCTGAGAGTAAAGTCAGGAGTAGTAACCCCTGAGCGCTGCTGAGTGGAGCCCAAAAATCAAAACAAAACAAAATCGTGCCATTACATATTTTGAATAAATGCCTTCTTTGTGGGTAGATTTCAAATGACCAGTGGACTTAACTAGCTTGCCCAACACCATCCCCTCTTCTCCCATTGTATTACTAGCACTATATCGATTAAAATACTAATATTTAAATTTAATAATTACATTTTATTTTAAATGTAATAATTATTTTACATACCATTCTTATAATAACACATGTATAAGTTGACTATATGTTAAGTATATAAATGCTTATTTATTGTATTTATGATCATTTTTAAAGAGCCAGGTAAATATTCACATCTGAATGAACTAAAATTTTAAAACTTGAATCTTTTCACCAAAATTGTGAGAAATGAAAAAAAAACAAATACAGATTTTTTTTACTTATTTTTATTTCTTTATATTTTCCCCTCTTCTCTTTTTTCTCTTTTATTTATTTCTCTCCTAATATATTTTAACTATTTATTTATTTATTTTATTTCTTAATTCAATTATTTCTTAAAAGCAGACCTCCTGTCCCAATACACTTTTAAAGTGAAAGGATACACTCTCAGTAACACATCCCATGCTCTGGCAAGAAGCTATAACCACCACTCTTGCTGACTCATTATATATGGCCCTTCTCACTCACACCCCTAAATGTGGATTGTTGCATGCTACCGAATTAAGCTCCAGAAGGACCTTCAATCAATGACTACTTGATCCTTACTACTGCAAACCATTTCTCAAACTCAAGAAGACAAGGATGTGGCATGAAAATGTTGCCTGGATCTCACCATCCCCCCGAAGAATATCTTAGAAGACTTAAGGGGGATATTAATATTTTCCTTGTATGTATAATACCTCAATTGAATTTATAACTCTTAGACTATCTATTTCCAAAGATAAAAGAAGCCTTCTTCATCCCATTATTATTTTTATTATTATTATTATTTTATTTTTTAAATATATATGTGTATATATTTAATTTTTCTTGTTTTGGTTCCACTTGGTACAAAATTCTAGAAGGAAAAGTCTTGTATGGGATGAAAGCTCAGATCAAAACCAGGCCTGTTATTCTTACCCCCTAATGTACCAACAATACAAAATGACACCATTCCTTTTAGCATAGGCATACTAAAAGGGGTAAATCTTGTGTATAGAAGCAAGCTCTTATCTACTAGGGATAAGAACCCATACATTTTATAATACAGGGGTGCCTCCACACTCAACACTTGTCATGGTGACTCGACTTTGATCATTTGATTAGACAGTGACCATCTAACCCCGAACCCCAGATGCCAACCATAGAACTGACACAGTTCCCTGCAATAGCACCAGGAAAACATTCTCTCCAGGGAGTTCTTAGTACTGGTACCAATTTGTGCACTGTTGATAAGACATTCTGATGACTAGGAAACAGCAACAACTTGATCTAAGAGCAGTTTGCTCTATCTCATTTCCTAATGGTAGGGTGAAATCAGAAGACACTCCATCCTTTGATCTGGGAAAAAAACTAAGATCACTAATTACGGAAGACTGACTTTGACAATCCCAACTGAGCAGAATTTTTGGAACCATAACGAAAGATTATATTCTAGGCTTCGTCCTAGGAACTGTGCAAAAACCAAGA
>PVKC010036714.1:0-13145 GCA_004027635.1 Crocidura indochinensis
GGGGGGTGGGGGTCACACCCGGCAGTGCTCAGGGATTACTCCTGGCTCCATGCTCAGAAATTGCTCCTGGCAGGCACAGGGGACCATATGGGGCACCGGGATTCGAACCAATGACCTTTTGCATGAAGGGTAAATGCCATACCTCCATGCTATCTATTTAAAAGGGGAGATAGCATGGAGGCGTTTGCCTTTCATGCAAAAGGTCATCGGTTAGATATTGTTTTTCATAATTATATCTTTATTTAAGCACCATGATTACAAACTTGTTTGTAGTTGGGTTTCAGTTACAAAAAAGAGAACACCCTCCTTCACCAGTACAACCTTCCCCCCACTAATGTCCCCCATCTCTCTCCACCTCTGCCCCCTGCCTGTATTGGAGACAGGCATTCTATTTTTCTCATTTGCTACAATTGTCTTGATAGTTATTTTTCTATCTGCACTCACCACTCTTTGTGGTGAGCTACATATTGTGAGCTGGTCTTTCTGATCCTTATCTCTATTGTCTCTGGGCATTATTACAATAATGTCCTTAATTTTTCTAAAATCCATAGATGAAGGAGACTATTCTGGGTCTATCTCTCTCCCTCTGGTATACTTAACTTAGTATAATAGTTTCCATGTCCATAAATAGAAAAATTTCATGACTTCATCTCTACCTACGGCTGCATAATAGTTCATTGTGTATATGTACCACTGCTTCTTTAGCCACTCATCTGTTGTTGACATCTGGGTTATTTCCAGATTCTGGCTATTGTAAATAGCACTGCAAAAAATATAGGTGTGTAGAAAGCCTTTCTGTATTGTTTTTTGTATTCCTAGGGTAAAACTCTAGGAGTGGTATAGCTGGATCATATGGGAGCTCAATTTCCAGTTTTTTAAGGAATTTTCATATTGTTTTCCATACCATAAAGGCTGGATTAGATGGCATTCTGATTAGCAGTGAATGAGAATTCCTTTCTCTCCACATCCCTGCCGGCACTGACTGTTCTTGGTTTATTTATTTTTATGTGTGCCAATCTCTGTAGCATGAGATGGGACCTCATTGTCGTTTTGATTTGCATTTCCCTGATGATTAGTTATGTGGAATATTTTTTTCATGTGCCTTTGGCCATCTGTATTTCTCCTTTGGGGAAGTGTCTGTTCATTTCTTCTCCCCACTTTTTTGATGGGGTCAGATTTTTTTCTTGTTAAGTTCTGTCAGTATCTTGTATATCTTAGATATTAGCCCTTTATTGAGTGAATAGTTTCTCTCATCCTTTGGGTGGCCTTTGTATTCTTATCACTATTTCCTTGAAGAAGCTTCTCAGTTTAATATAGTCCAATTGTTTATCTCTGCTTTCACTTGTTTGGACCGTTATATTTCCTCTTTGAAGATGCCATTAGTCTCAATGTCATGAAGTGTTCTGTATGCCTTATGGTTTCATGTATGATATCAAGGTCTTTAATCCATTTAGATTTGACCTTTGTGCAAGGATGTGGATCTGAGTTTACATTTTTGCATATAGCTGACTAGTTTTCCTAACACCACTGTTGATATGCTTTCCTTGGTCCATTTTGTATTTCTTTCCCCTTTATCAAAAATTAATTGACTGTATGTCTGGGAAACATTCTCTGAATACTCAAGTCTATCCTATTGATCCATGGGTCTGTCTTTATTCCAGTACCATGCTGTTTTAATGACTATTGCTTTGTAGTACAATTTAAACTTGGGGAAAATGATGCCTCCCATCTTCATTTTTCCTAAGAGTTACTTTAGCTATTTATGGAAACTTATTTTTCAAAATGAACTTCAGGAGTGCTTGATGCACTTATTTGAACATTGTCATGGGTATCCTTAGAGGAATTGCATTAAATCCGTACCATGCTTTGCGGCGTGTTGCCATCTGATGTTAATCCTCACAATTCATGAGCAGGGTATATGCCTCCATTTCCTTGTGTTTTCTTTTAAGTCTTGAAGCAGAATTTTGTAGTTTTCTTTGTATAGGTCCTTCACCTCTTTAGTTAAGTTGACTCCAAGGTATTTGAGTTTCTGTGACACTAATATGAATGGGATTTTTAATGTCCATTTTTTTCTTTATCACTCTTTGTGCATAAGGCCATTAATTTTTGCATGTTAATTTTGTAGCCTTCCTCTTTGATATATGAATATATTGTTGCTAGAAGCTTTTTGGTAGAGTCTTTGGGGTTTTCTAAATATTGTTGCATCTGCAAACAGTGAGAGATTGATTTTTTCCTTTCCTATCTGGATGCCCCTGACATCATTTTCTTGCCTAATTGCTATTCCAACTACTTCCAGTACTATATTAAATAGGAATGGTGAGATGGGGCAGGCTTGCTTGTGCCACTCTAAGAATAAAGGCTTTCAGTTTTTTTCCCATTGAGTATAATATTTTCCATTGGCTTGTGGTAAATGGCCTTGACTATATTGAGAAAAGTTTCATCCATTCTAATCTTTTTAAGAGTTTTTATTATGAATGAATATTAGAACTTATCGATTGCTTTCTCTGCATCTATTGATATGACTATATTGTTTTTATTTTTTCCTTTTGTTATATGGTATATTATGTTGATTGATTTGTTATGTGAAACCATCCTTGCACCTCTAGAATGAAACCTACATGGTCACCTTCTTGATGAGGTGTTGAATCCTATTTGCTAGGATTTTGTTGAGGGTCTTTGCATCTGAGGTCACCAAGGATATTGGTTTGTAGTTTTCTTTTTCTTTTTTCTTTTTGTAGCATCTATATCTGCTTTTGGTATCAGGCTGATGTTAGCTTTATAAAAATTATTTGGGAATGTTTCTGTTTCCTCAATGTCCTGAAATAGCTTGAAAAGTATTGGTAGTAAGTCATCTTGAAAAGTTTGAAAGAATTTGTTAGTGAGTCCATTTGAGCCTGGGCTTTTGGGGGGGGGGAGAATTTTGATTACCATTTTAACTTTCTCAATAGTGATGGGTCTGTTAAGATATTCTAGATTATCCTGCTTCAACCATGGAAGAATATAAGAGTCCAAGAATTTATCCAATATTTCAAGGTTCTCTTGTTTTGTGGCATAGAGTTCCTCAACATAGTCTTTGAATCTCTGTAATTTCTGTAGTAATCTCCCCCTTTTCATTTCTAATTCAGTTTATTAAGTTTCTCTCTCTCCCTTACTTTTTGAGTTTTGCTAGTAGTTTATCAATCTTGTTGATTTGATCAAAGAACCACCTTTTGCTTTCATTGATCTTTTAAATTGTTCTTTGGTTATCCACTTCATCGATTTCTCCTCTACACTTTGTTATTTCCATTTGCCTGACTATTTTTGATTTATTTTCTTGATCACTTTCTAATTTCCTAAGTTGTGTCATTAAGTTTTTTATGTAGGCCCCTTCTTCCTTCCTGATGTGTACTTTTAAAGCTATAAATTTTCCTCTTAGAACTGATTTTGGAGTGTCCCACAATTTCTGGTAATTTGTGTATTCATTCTCATTTGTTTCCAAGAATGTTTTGATTTCCTTTTTGATTTCATCTCTGACTCATTGGTTCTTTCGCAGTGAGTTGTTCAATTTCCAGATAGTAAAATTTTTCTTCAGTGTCTGTTTGTAGTTCACTTCTAATTTCAGTGCATTATGATCTGAGAAGGTAGCCCATACAATTTCTATCCTCTTGATTTTATGGAGGTATGCTATATGGACTAGCATGTGGCATACCCTGGAGAATGATCTATGTGCACAGGAGAAGAAAGTATATACAGTTTTCTGTGGGTGGAGAGCCCTATATATATCTACTAGTCCACTGTTTTTCCATTTTTCCTATTAGAATTAGTATATTCTTGTTAGGTTTTATCCTCATTAACCTATAAAGGGGTAACAGGGCTATGTTGAGGTCTCCCACTATATTAGGTTGCTATCAATGTCTTCTTTCAGATTTGTCGATAATTTTTTAAAATTTTGGGTGCATTAAATATTGGGTCTTTATTGGGTGTGTATATGTTTAGGAGTGTGATTCCTTCCTGTTGTACATATCCATTGATTATTATTAAAAATCTATCTTTGTCTTTTATAACTATCTTCAGTCTAAAGTTTGTGTCATCTGATACTAATATGGCTACCCCAACTATTTTAGGGAGTTAGTTGCTTGGATGATTGTCCTCTAACCTTTGGTTTTGAGTCCACGTTTGTTCTGATTATTCTGGTATGTTTCTTGTGGGAAGCAGAGTGTTGGACTCAGCTTCTTGATCCATTTCTCCACTATGTTTCTTAACTGGTGCATTTAGTTCATTGACTTGAGAGAGATAATTGTCATGGGATTTATTGTCATCTTTGTGTAGAAGTTTGGCATATGTGAGGACCCGGGTTTGACATACTCTGCGCCAAAAAATTGTTTCAAAGGAACACCTAAGAAGTCAAAGAAGGTCGGGGAAGATTCTGTGACTAAAGCACTGTCTTTTGAGCATGAGGCTGTGACTTTTAAACCTCTTGCTGCCCAGGAGCATGGAGCACCATCCTGATGGCTTGTCTGCCTGGGCCTGTGAAACCAAAAACTATTTCCAGCTGTACCTTATCTATGCATGTGAGAGCAACTCTACTAAATGTAAGATTCCCAACAAGCACTTCACCTCAAAATAATGATTGAGTGCCATCACCAAAAGTACAATGTCCAGTGGGCATACATGTCATCCCAATAGGCATAGATCAGACATATGTAAGAGTTAAGACCAATATTATGGTCCCTGGTAATTGCAGCAAAAATGGGAATGGAGGGAAGGGAAATAGGTATTTGAAAAGAAGGAAAGGCTTGCGGTATTAACTTTCAAGTGGGGCTAAACTACCTTTGTCAGAGGCAGTGTTTTCATTTTTTTAATTTTTATTTATTTATTTATTTATTTATTTTGGTTTTTGGGTCACACCCGGCAGTGCTCAGGGGTTACTCCTGGCTCCATGCTCAGAAATTGCTCCTGGCAGGCACGGGGGACCATATGGGGCACCAGGTTCCAACAGATGACCTTTTTGCATGAAAGGCTAACGCCTTATCTCCATGCTATCTCCCGGGCCCCCAGAGGCAGTGTTTTCAATGGTGGCCTGATGAGAAAGAACCCTGGAGGAGAAACTAATTGTTCCTTATCCTTTTGCAAGAGAAATCTTTTGGGTAGTCAAAAGGGACCAGGAAAGCTCACTTTCCCAATCACTCCTACTCTGGTTTGGTTCAGTTTATGTATTTCCTCTGGAGGCACTTAATGGAAATCTACAATCTAAGTGCTTCTACTTGCTCATTCAGAAGGATTCCCTGTCTCTGAAATAATTTCATGGAAGAGTTGAATACTTCTTTTAGTCCATAACTTAGAGTTTCCAAAAATAAAACACTAGCTATGTTTATAAATCTATTTCGTTTTTTTGGTATCTAAGCTGCATAGAAGGCATGTTTCCTACCCATTGTACTATCTCTCCACTTGTATTTCTTTTGTTTACTTGCTTTTTCTATAATAATAATTTTTATTTTGGTCAAAGTGGACTACATATCTTTCACAGTAATACTTAAGGTACATATTATGTTTGTGTGGTTTTTATTTGGGGCTATGCTCAGCAGTGTTTAGGGCTTACTCTTAGATCTGCATTCATGGATTACTTCTGGTTGAATTGGAGACATGGGTTGTCAGGGATCAAACATGGAATGGCTGCATGCAAAAAAAGAAAGGGCTTTACTAGCTATATCATCACTTCAGCCCCAAATATTTTGTATGGTTTTGGTTCCATATTGAGTCCTAGGAATTGAACATGGGTTAGCCACATGTGAGGCAAGACCCTGCCCACTGAATTATCACTTTAGCCTGAGATTTCTTTCTTATTCTTTTTGTTTTGTTTTTGGGTCACAGCCAGAAGCACTCAGGGATTACTCCTGGCTCTACGCTCAGAAATCACTTCTGGCAGGCTCGGCAGACCAAATGGGATGCTGGGATTCGAACTACCATCCTTCTACATGCAAGGCAAATGCCCTACCTCCATGCTATATCTCTGGCCCCTAGATTTCTTTTTTTTTTAAGTGCAGAATTAAAGCAATGAGTAACTAGTAGTGGCTCTGATTTTAGCTGTTTTTAATTTCTAACAACTAATGTATTTTGTACCAAAACAGAATACAATAAAACAACATAACTACTAATGCAAAGTATTTTATTTTGAAAATTTTTTAAACCAAAGCGCTTCCCAAAGTTGTCTATCATTAATGGTTAAAATTGAGTAGCTTTATTTGAAACACTGATTATCATAGAAACCTCAGCTTAGGTTTTAAAAGGTCTTTTTAGACTCAAATTTCTCTGAATTCAGAGATGAGAAATATAGTTGAGATCAAAAGCAAGCGATTATCCCCTAGTTTGGTATAGAGAGGTGAAGAGAATAAAATATGAAAGAGGGAGAGAAAGACAAATAGAGTGAGTGAGTGAGTGAGTGAGTGAGTGAATGAGTGAGAGAAGTGAGAAAAGTTGTATCTGAAGACAGACCTAACAAAAAGTCTAGGAAATGGAAAGGAAATAGGTCAGAGACCTCCAAAGTCAGAAATGAGGCTGTGACTATTGTCCAGATGTGAATCAACAGGGACTATAGTGGGTCAATATTAAGAGGATTAGTGAGAAATGGCAAAAATACATAAAGCAAGAAAGGTTGTTTGGCAATGAGTTACCAAATACTTAAATATGATGGAGTAGGAGCCAGAGTTTATTCCAGGACTGGAAATAAGGAGCTAATTAGATATCAAAGTGGAAATAGCTCTGGACTATTGAAACTGCAGTACTAGAACAAAACTTAGAGAAGATATGAAAAATATAGGAATAAAGATGACAGTTGAAAGCTACAAAACATAGGTGCTCCTAACAGGAAACAAGCCAGGGATAAGAGGTATCAGTTTTAGAATAAATCTTAGGGAAGAGTCAGTGATAAGGATTTTGAGATGGAAGAGAAGATAAAAGGTGATAAAGGAAGGAGGAGACACTGGGCAAAGTGGGTAGTGAAAACTAATAAAAGGACAATGAGGGGGCCGGGCGGGGGCGCTGGAGGTAAGGTGCCTGCCTTGCCTTGTGCTAACCTAGGACGGACCGCGGTTCGATCCCCCTGTTCCCCATATGGTCCCCCGTGCCTGCCAGGAGCAACTTCTGAGCAAATAGCCAGGAGTAACCCCTGAGCATCACCGGGTGTGGCCCAAAAAACCAAAAACCAAAAAAAAAAAAAAAAAAAAAAGGACAATGAAAGGGCAAGCCACCATGCCCAAACCATTCATCCTTGAGATCCCACATAAAACATTCCAGGATTCCCCCACAATGAGAGAGGACAGAGATTTATGATAATTAAAGGTGAGTCAATTTGACCATTCAACCATGGATTGGCAACTCTGTAATTCACAGATTTTCTCTCCACTGTCACCACTTTATGGTGTGTGGTTGTTGGCTTCAGTTAGACAGATACATTCACCCTAAAAAAACTAATAGCTGATGTTCTGAGTTATGAATTTGGGGGAGTACCTGAGCCACAGCAAGATGAATCCCAGCTGGATTCCACCGCAATTGAATGCAACCATTTGCATGGTTTCTGTATAGACTAATCAATTCCAGAGTCATCTTTGACTTTTGAAGTTTGCTGAACGCAAGCTCAGTAAAAGAAAGCAGACTTCCATATTCTTGCACTGTGAACAGCAGCTCACAAATTCATATTTTGAAACCCTAACCTCTACAGTATTTAGAGATTCTTTAAATAGTGAAAACCTCAGCCAAGGTAAAGTCATGAGGATGAAGTACTAATCCAACAGGACTGGTGTTCTTTTAAAAGGAGCGAGAAATGCTCAGAAATCATACACAAAAGAGACTGATCTAGTGATAGCATGGTTGGAAGGAAGCCTGCAAGTCAGGAAAAAGAGAGAAAAGCAGACATCAGTCCTGTCAGTGCCTTTACCTAGGACTTTCAACCTGGGAACTGTGAGGCAGTCAACTCCTTTTCCTCAATAATCTGATGTCTGTAGGAGATCTGATAATTTTTAGGAGACTATATACCTATGAACCTAATTGAGATTCTGCTTTTGCTCTGGGCCACTGGGTAATATCCTTGCCTGGAATCACTCCGTGGGATTGTAAGGTCAATAGTAATTGAAAATTTGACAAAGAAACTCAGTGTAAGCACCAAGAACTTTTTTACAGGGGCCTCAATGAATTTCTTTGTTCAAATGATCTCTCAACGTTTGCATAAAACTAAAAGTGCGGGGCCGGGCGGTGGCGCAGGAGATAAGGTGCCTGCGCTAACCTAGGACGGACCGCGGTTCGATCCCCCGTCTCCCCATATGGTCCCCCGTGCCTGCCAGGAGCGACTTCTGAGTGAATAGCCAGGAGTAACCCCTGAGCGTCACCGGGTGTGGCCCAAAAACCAAAAAAAAAAAAAAAAAACTAAAAGTGCATTAAGAGAAAAGCCAAGTGAACTAGAAAAAGTAATCAGGTTTTGAAAAATTTTATCTCCACATTTATCCTCCACATTTATTCTGCTTACAGAGAAGCAGAACAGGCAGACACATTGCCTGTTAAAAGATTCTAGAAAGTCTCATCTCCATCATGAACTTGGGCATAATTTTCATCTGTACAGAATAGGAATAATGAGAGGTTTTAGCCACAGCATTGTCAAGAGAATAAGAGAATAATAATAATAATAATAATAATAATAATAATAATAATAATAATAAGGGAATAAGTAATATATGTGTTTTAAGAATTTAAATAATAAGTAATAATAATAAATAATAAGAGAATAAGTAATATATGTGTTTAGAAGTTAAAATAATAAGAGAACAAGTAATGTATGTGTTTTAAGAAGTTAAATAATAATAAGTAATAATAAACAATAGTAACAATTTTTCCAGGTTTTAAATGTACTTTAATTGGCTGGTCTCAGTCCCCCACCTGTGCCCGTTCTCCAGTGACCCCAGCTCCAGATTTTTGGGGTGCATCCACTGGAAGACAAGTACCAGGAGGAGGTAGCAGGGGTCTCTCAGAGGGGTCTAGCAAAATTCTCAGCACATAAACTGTTGGGCTCTAGCACAGGGCCCCCTGACAAGGCTGATACAAGGATGGGGAGAGGGTCTCTTCCAGCTCTGTAATCTGTGAGACTGGAATTCAGGAAAAAGAGGTAAGATTTTGAGTCCAATGCACAGATCACTCACAGAGAAGTATTGTCTAGAAATAGACTTCTTTTATTAAAGGCAGAAACGGGGTTTTTAAAGGAAAACGTTAGGCAGGAAACAGAATGTGAGTAATACAGCTTTACATTGCTCAGCCATTATAACAACCAGGTGATATGTGAAGATAGTGGTTACAGGTACAAGGCTTCATTAACTCAGATGGTATGTAAGGATAGTGATTGCAATGCTTATGGCACCATCAACCTAGATGATATGCAAGGACATGTTGTTTTGACGTAGATGTCTTTCTTCTCTGCTCAACCTATTACCCTACCCCTATTCTTTGTGTAAGCTTGCCTACAAGAAAGACCCTTGGGAGGGGTCTTGGGAAGTTACAAAAGGTTTGATCTCAGGGCAAAGAAAAAGGGATTAGCATGAATGGAGGTTGGAGGAGAAATGGCTGAAAGAGGCTAGACACAGGGCAAGCTGACAAGACCATGCTTAAATAGGTTTAAGATTATAGGCCACATATGTTGGTCAGGGCAAATAAGCATGTCATCTCCTAAAGAAACCTGACTGCATGTGAGTTTTCTACCTGCCGGTCTTCTGAACCCAGATACCCGCCAGCTGGGGGGTGGGGTGGGGATTGGAGCCACATGGCTTGGGACAGCAGAGAAAGGCCTCCATCACCATCCACCACCATCCAAGCCCATCCAAAGGGCTTCTTTATTATTTAATTCAACACAACCTGCACTCATAACAACAGAGAACACAAGTCTCTGTTTTGTTTGTTTTTTTGTTTTGTTTTGTTTTGTTGTTTTTGGGCCACACCCAGTGATGCTCAGGGGTTACTCCTGGCTATTTGCTCAGAAGTCGCTCCTGGCAGGCATGGGGGACCATATGGGGAACCGGGGTATCGAACCTCGGTCCGTCCTAGGTTAGCGCAGACAAGGCAGGCACCTTACCTCCAGCACCACCGCCCGGCCCCAAGAACACAAGTCTCTGAACAGAGACATTCTTTTATATTCAAGGCCAGCTTTTAGAATTCCCCTTTCATTTTCCCAGCTTTTCTCCCCTACAATAAACAATGTGACAAGTGAGTTTGGATGGGAAATCAGTCAACATCAAAACAAGAGTGGGGGTAGTAGGGTGGGGAGAAAACACAAATAACAAAAAAATACAATAATAAAGAAACAAGAGCAGAGCTTCAGGATATCCTGAGCAGCCAAGTGCCTCAGCAGGATTCAAGCACCAAATAAGGTGGAAGATGAGTCAGCAAGGCCAAAGAGGGAAGAGTGAGAAGGGAGGAATCAGTAGACTCAGAGATACATGGTTTTTCCCTATTTTTTCATCAGAAACCATATGTTCTTTCATAGAAGGGACAGAGAAAGTTGCAAGGGTATCTTCCACTGACCCATTTGGAAGTAATATTAGGACTCTAAAGGCCTGTGGCCATTTGGAGTCCTTAAGAATCTGAATTCCAAGTCAATCTGATGCCTTGTGTCCACATTCTGGAATGACATGTGCTCACAGCCTGAGACTTGGTTTTATTCCAATCTTCCAAGAAGAGACATAGAATGAAAAATAGAGTTCCGGACTATCTCCAGTAAAACACTGTCCCTAATTAATCAGTAACCAGGTGGTTTCTTCTAGATCATAGTTTGAGAAATGCGACTGCAAGGTAACTGGACCAAGTTTATACTGAACAAATTTAGAAATGGTCCCTGTGGCCTGAAAATGTCTCTGTACCTTTCCAAAGGTGCTTCTAGAAACATTTACTGCAGAGCTTCCTTTGAAAAAAAAAATAGTCCTCTGATTTTCAAAAAGCTAAAAGAGACTTTATAGCTTTAGCAGCAGAGACTTCAACTGGGAAATGGGTGCTGCCAGTTCTACTTTTCTCCTCTGAATCCACCCCACACTGCACAGACACCTGCCCAACAGAGACTTCTGAGATCAGATTTTAATCACTGTTAATGAGAATGTTGACTTGTTGACTGACTAGTCCATGCTGTACAGAAACAAGCATCTATAGCCCCCCCCAAAAGAAAAATAAAAACAATAATAGGGGAAGCAAAGACCATTGGGAATGGTGAAATGGAGGATGGATGCCTTTTCCCTTGGGTAGGGAAGAGACCTGAATACTACTGAGGGTCTCAGGCTCCTTAGAGAACAGTGATTCTCTAAGAGACTTGTACTTTTAGTTTGGGACCTGCATAAAGCACTTTGGGAAAGGATGTTAATATCATTAATGATCTATCCCCTTTGAATTGCTGCAACTTATGAAAAACAAGGGACAAGTCTAATGTCATTTTTGTCTTTAGAGCTCTAAAGGTAAAAATTCTTTCCTCCTATTATGCCAATATTTCTTCAGTGAGCCCTCCCTGTTTAATTGCAGAGGCAAAAGGAGTGGCCTCACCTGGAAGCTGCTTACAAAGGAAAGTTATATAACAATCTCAAATGCCCCTATTTGAGCTCTTACCTGGGATTCTTAAAAAAAAAAAACCTAGGAATAATAAGCCTAATAGTAGTACCTGTACACTCAGGATTACTAGTTTCCCTAGTCTTGGTCAGAGTGCAGAATATGTATGAAATGGGGATTGGGGAGTTATGCATTCCAAGACATTAGGCCCTGGACTTAATGCTACAGTAGACAGGGTGATTATATGCAGCAAGCCTAAATCTCCAGCACCCCATAGAGTCCTCCGACCCCTGAGCACAAGTCAGGTGTAAGCACTGATAACTGCCAAGAGTTAGCCAAACTCTGAAAAATAAAAGACATAAGCTTTTGACTCTTCCAAACATTTTTGCCTCCCCACTTTTAATATACAGGCTCCTATTTGTTTTTTTCATTCCATGGATCCAAAGTAGCTCTAATGCCTTCAAAACATGTCCCTTGCTGCTGAGCAACATTCCCAACCAATAGACACACGTTAAAGTTGAAAATAAATTTGAAATCTGTCAAATAAATGGTTCTGTTATTGAAGCTCATACTTTGTCCAAGTTAAACTCTATCTTCTCCACTTTCATTCCCTCTCAACCTATTATTTCTGCTCTTTTTCATTCTTGTCTTTTCCTTTGCTTCTTCTACTTTTTTCTTTTTTTTCTTATCTTTTACTCCTTCATTTGACTTCTGCCTTTCCACACTTTCACTCAACTGATAATAATTTGATGTCTCTTACCTGTTAGGAAAAGCAAAGACAAATTTAAAAAAATCATGGTGATCTGAAAAGGAATAGACTTGTGAGTGAGTGAACAAAGCTATATGGAGCTCCTTTGTGCAAGCAAAGGAGCAGATAAATGAGTCCCACCACAAGTAATCAGAGTAGCAGTTCTTGTCTTAAAATCCTAAAGGAAAGTCAGTTTAAGACAGCAGAGAGAACCCCACAATCCCCTAAACTCTATCATTGGAGTCTGGGATTCCATTTCTTCATACTATCTCTCTGGCCCCTCTGTCATAATTTTATTGCTCAATATTGGTCTCTGGATGGCCTCCTACTTTTTAGTCTTGTTCCAAGATGCACAGACTTTCTCTAAAGACAAAACCAGGCTCTTTCTTGACTTCCTGAAGTTTGCCTTAAATTTCTCTGTCAAAAATAATGTCCTTAGTGGCTGTGCTTAAGCTTCAGAAGATCAGACATTGACCATTTACCACTGAACCTTGGGTCCTATCTATGAAACCAGCACGGTGTTCTACACCAGCACCAAGAATTGGTCTTTCACCAGGGAATTACCTAATGCTGCCCTGGTACTTGCTCCAGAATGGGTTCATATGACACCCAATTGCTGTCAATTGGTAACAGCAACAACCTGCTTTCAGGGCAGTGTCCTCTGCATTGCCACCTAATGGTGAGATGAAACCAGAAGATGCACAGTGTCACCCTGATTCGACATAGGATATGTACAAAAACCATAACAACAGATCTCTAACAACAGAAACTTGACCACTTGTGATTGTAAAGAGACAATTTTACTGGACCACAGAAAAAGACTTGGAGGTTAAACAACTTAGTATGCCTGGAGCCT
>PVKC010036715.1:0-13161 GCA_004027635.1 Crocidura indochinensis
AAAAAAAAAAAAAAAGAAAAGAAAAGAAAAAAAAGAAAACTTGAGACACCAACACCCCTCATTTTTACCTTTTTCTTTTTTCTTTTAAATTTATAACTATAGTTTCTAGACATGGGTTCCCTCCCAACTTTCTTCTTTATTTATTTACAGAACACTAGAACATGAATCATTTTGTTCTGTTTCATATTTCTATGTCTTCCTACAAATTGAGAGGGAAAAAATGGATGGTACCAGGGCAAAGCAGTCTCAGGAGCATTGAGTGGAAATAAAAAATTATCAAACCTAAATGTCCAACCCAAAGACAACTACAATACAGTTGAAAGACCCTACTACAACAAGCTATACAAAAAAGGGAACTGTTACACTAGCAGTTTAGTGGAGGTATAAGATGCAAGCTGGGAACAGTGGTGAAGGGAGGATAACACTGGTTGTGTGAATTGCCCTAATTCACTGTCACTATGTACCATAAAAACAATTATGAAATACTTGTAATTCATATTGGTCCCAATAAAAATTATAAAGAAATAGATTGAAAGTTTTATTTTTTTTTTCAGAAATTCTACAACTCATTGTTAGTCCTAGTCTTTCAACCTACTGCCAAGAATGAATCAATTGGCTCAATGATAATCGAAAGTGTAATGATATAATTTCTTCTCCTAACACTGTAGTCAGAACCAAGAGTATAAAGGGTAGACTATAGGAAATAGTAATGGCTTAGTAGCTAAAGCTACTAAGAAATATAGGCCTGAAAGTCTATATTGCAGAATCAACCCCTTGTGACAAATATGCGTGTTGATGCTAATCCTGGAAGTCCTGTTGTTTGTGCCTAGTTGTACTGTGATCAGTGATGGATCCCTTTAGCTACAGTTGATTTCAAGCCACATGGCAGGTCATCCGGACAATCATCACCACTAAAAGGTATGACTATCTGTTGAATACAGTAACTAAGAATATGTGTGAGTACCAGGGCCAGGGGTATAGTTCCCCAGTGGATTTGTTTCCGGCAGCACAACTAAAGAAAAGCAACCTTACTAAGCACCACCACAGCCAGATGTTTGTGTGACCTTGGGCAATAAAGTAGGATCAACAGAGGGAGGAAAGGCAGATGATTTAAACTAAAACTATTTGTTATAGTATGATTTTTTTCTGGTGTTCATTTTAAAGTAAATACTTAAAGATGTTTTGGAAAAGATAGGAAAAATACTACGTGGGTGGTCATTGAGTATGAATTTCTGTGCCATTTTATAAAGCTGAGATATTTTAATTGCTAGTAAAAAATTGAATAGAAATATCTAGTAAGCATGATGTATGCTGTTACTCTTCAAACATAATGAACAGTGAACACTGACAGTAATAATAGCTGTATTCAGAGATCCAGTATGATTGGTGCAGGATACCACCATAAATATAGATGCCCCAAACTAGCCAACAACACTCAGAATATTCAGATTTTCTGCTGTGCTTACAAGGTCATAAGGATTTTAGCTTTTACAATTAGTGGAATTATAAAAATAAAATCATAATCTAAAGAGTTTATGGATATTTGCTTTGATGGAGAGACATAGATGATGAAGATGATGAGAAAATTAAAGGAAAGAGAAAAAAGTGAAACCATGAAGTCATTCTCCCCCTAGACAATAAAGATCATATTCTGAGTTACAATCTGTATACAGTCCCATTTCACCATTTGAAGATAAATTTATAGTGATACATTAGTACAACCATGGGTGTATTAATGGCATACAATATATTTAAGTGGACATTTTTCTTTTCAAAACATTTTAATGTCTAAGTAAGCTCCAAAGTACAATGTTTTCCTCTCATGTAATTAATGCCAAATTTGCCCTTCTATTGTGTTCTGTAAAATTGTAAAATGAGTTGAAGAATTAGAACAGTTATTGCCCAGACAATATTTCATATACAGAAACTGATGGAATAAATCATTTGTTCCTATTTTTTTAAAGGAAGGATGTCCCACTTGAGAATAAATGCATGGAAATATCTTCTTTTAATGTAAAAAGGAAATTATATTAGGATTATATGGTATGGTTTGGAGTATCACCTTTATTAAATATGGTAATGAACAAGACCTCAAAGCTCTCAGATATGTATTTATTCTTTGTCATTTTTGGTAGGCAAGTGTTATATAAAATATTTTCTAAATTTATGCAACCTTGAAAAAACTAAGTTATTTTATAGTAAGTATGACCATAGTTTATAATCTTTTGAGAAAGGATAATTATGCCAAAAATGTCCTTCCCCAAAGGAAAATTTAAAAGTCTGAGTGAAAGTAAAAGTATTTTTAGTCCAGAAATAACATCCATATCTTTCTTAGGAAAGGTTCTAGAAGCTAAAAAATAGTAAGTCCAATTTTTTTTTTGAAAAAAATTGGCATGAATATTATATGACACGCATAATACCTATCAAAGTTCCTATGAGTGAAAAGAAATATGAGTATTAAGAATGATAAAGAGGAGATAGCATGGAGGTAAGGCGTTTGCCTTTCATGCAAAAGGTCATCGGTTCGAATCCCGGTGCCCCATATGGTCCCCCGTGCCTGCCAGGAACAATTTCTGAGCATGGAGCCAGGAGCACTGCCGGGTGTGACCCAAAAACCAAAGAATGATAAAGAGAAGCTACAGAACTACACTGATTGACTAAAGCAGACCAAGTTCTGTCTTGTGTCTGGGAATAGCATCTCACCAATTCTATGTATGTATTCCCAAGAGAGGTTAGTATTTATCTGAAAGTAATAGTTTCATATTGGAAAGGGAGAAAGGGGGAATTAGTGCTGGTTAAGTGAACAGCAGCCTGAATTTCTTGGGCATATAGGTTCGGTTGTTGAAACATTTCACTGTATCTATAATTCTATAATAACACCCACACTGTTTAAAACAAAAAAAAATTTCCTTACATGAGGCAAATGTATTATATACTTTAAGATTAATAGCATTACTTTTTCATAATGGATATTATCATGGCTGAAGTGTTTTGATTTATTTTGTACCTTCATTACAAGAAGAGTTGGATCCAAAGGGACTATATACATGGATACAGATATAGTCAAGGCAGACCTCAAGACAACTATTTGTGTGCAAGCAGCATATTAATGAAAGCGGCAAATATGGACAGGGAGTTTAAAATTACAGCAAAGCAAAGGCAACAACTGTGGTAGTTATTAAGCAAGTCATTGTTACAGATATTAGACTAGGGGCACTCTGGGAAATTATATAATTCGTGGTGCCTCATAACTGAGCTATCTATATGAGGGGGATAGGAAATTTTACAGTTCAGTGTCCATCATTTATGAGTTGAGGACTTGCTGCAGGGTGTTAATTCTCTTGTACTTCCAGTTTAATGTGTTCACAGGCAGGAGGTCATCTGAGTTTCAGTGTGAAAATTCCTAACACAGACAGATATACATTATGGAAAATGAAAGTTTTAAGAGCAAAGTGACAGAATGAGATCAATTCTGGAAATGGTTGATGGATACATAAAGATATTATTGTGATATCCCTATATATTTTGAAATGTTTAGAGCATGATATGCATTATTATCATGACATGAGTTCTCTTAATTAAGAAACATGTTTAAGATTGCATGGATATGGGGCTGGAGTGGTAGCACAGTGATAAGGTATTTGCCTTGCATGCAGCCAATCAGGGACAAATCTGGGTTTGTTCTCCTGCATCCCATATGGTCCCCAGAGCCAGCAGTGATTTGTGAGTGCTGCTGGGTGTGACCCCAAAACAAAAACAAACAAACAAAAAAGATCGCATGGATAGTAATTAACAAAAACAAGCCTTCAAATGAATGATGCCTGAGTTTTCCCTCAACACTATATTTTTGGACTTATGAGAGTTTTTCAGTGATTCTCTTTATGGCATTAGATAATTGTAAAAGGCCTAATTACCACTATTTCTGCTTTCTTGTATGCCATGCGATGCCTTGGGGCAAATGTCAGACTGACCTCGGGAATAAGTCACCTTTACAGAATCCAGGTCTTTTATGGTTCCATGTTTACATTGAATTAGAATTTTCATTAATTGATAGCCTTTAAAGGACAGCATCTCTTTGAGCTAATGCAACCAGGAAATTAATTTTAAATGGTTGCAGCTCTCTGTCAGCGAGGCCACAGTCCTAACAGAGGTTAGAAAATGCAAACAATGACTCTCAGCAGGATTTTTCTTGCACAGCAAACATGTAAAAATTTAGAGACCCAGTCAAGCGCATACTGTTATTTCTGCTTTAATATACATTTTCCCATGAACAAGCCAGATACCTGGGAGCATCTGCTTTATTTTACCATTGTACAGTTTTTATTTGACACTTCAATATTGCCTTTATATTATTGTCTAATATACTTCATTATCTTAAAGTGTATAGTTTTTATGAATGTGACAACCTTTTTGGCATTGTACAGTATATTAGAAGAAAAAATTCTGTTCTGAGTGCTGGCAGTTGTTGTCTTTCAGTTCCATGTGGGTGTGCTGCAAGTTAGCACCATTTAATATGTGGAAGGGTGATCAGATGTCCAGGGATGGGTTTTAATGAAACTGCCCTGTGTCTTCACTTAAATGTTTGCTTTATTTTTTTTTTTTTTGCTTTTGAGCCCATATTAAATTCTCAGAAATTACTCCTAGAGGTGCTTAGGGAACTATAGTGGGTTCTGTGGATAAAACATGGGTAGTTTTCTGTAAGGCAAATGCCCTACCCAATGTACTAACACTCAGGCCTATCAATGTCTTGTCTTAACCAAATCTTTATATTGTTTGTTCCCTTTAAACATCATAAAAGTCTTAGAGGAGATTAGCCTTTCTTCTTCCTCTTTTCCCTCCTGATTATCCTACAATACAGAGGGAGTCAATCATAAAAGATGAGGATTTGTATTTCTAGTGTATGAGTTCAAATCCAACGCCATCGCATTTTTTTTTTACTTTGCTTTTAAAGTAAGTGTGCTAGAACTGAAATGCACCAGTTTATAAAAACTGATTTTTTATCTTTTTTTCTAATTTATGATGATAAAATTAGCTGGTTGGCTTATGGGATCAATAAAAATTGGCATATGTTACCAAATAAGAATATTTTTTTGTTCTTTACTTTCCTAGAAAGTCATTGTTCCAGCAACTATTGATACAATATAGTTTGTGCTAAATTTCATATAATGAATTCTCCTTAAATAGACAATTAGATTAGTTTTTAAAACTTATTCATAACTATTTTTATTATGGACCACACCCAGTGGTGCTCAGGGGTTCCTTCTGACTCTGCTTTCAGAAATTGCTCCTGGCTTGGGGGACCATATGGGACACCAAGGGATTGAATTGTGGCCGTCCTGGGTCAGCACTTGCAAGGCAAAAGCTCTTACGCCGTGCCATCTCTTTGGTCCCTCATAACTCATTTTTATCTGAAGGATCCGAGCAATAGCATAGCAGGTATAGTGTTTGTCTTGCATGCAGCCAGTCTGCATTCTAACCTGGTCTTATTATATGGTCTCCTAGTCCTGCCAGGAGTGATTTCTTAGCCCAGAGCCAGGGGTAACTCTTGAACACTACTGCATATGGCCAAAAAAAAAAAAAAAAACCAAACAAAATATTTTTGAAAAATGCTCTTTGTGGTTGAGAGAGTACTCCTTGAGCTGGGACATATGCTAGGCCTTTATTTGGCCTACACTGTCATTCCAGAACTACATGGCTCCCTGAGCTCCACCACTGGAGCTCCCACACAGTGTTCCCTTACATTCCTTCTATCGAACTATGTCCATGTGACATGATTGCATTTTTTTCCCATTTTTCATCTTCGGCTACTTTTGCCTTTGCTTGAAATTTACATGAGGAATCACTTCTATATCCACATTTGAATCTCACTTCTTTTGTTCAAGAATGTCTGAGCATTGTGCATATTTAGTATATATGTGTGCTTTGCTATTTTTTATTATTATGCAGTTGTACTTCTTAGAATTTTATAAGTATTCCATAACTTTATGTAGTTGTAAACTATTGAGACCTATGAAAGAACTAAATTTTTAATTAATTGAGATGTGCCGTAAAAGCAAAATAATTAGAATTAAAGATTATATCAAAGAATGCCTCCAAGTTTTTCATGGTTGTTGACAACTATTGGCATTTCTTGAATTGTAAGCAATTAATTTTATTTTTCATGTTTTCAGTTTCTTTTTGTTTTATTTATTGCAGTGTATAGTTCTCTACTTTTAACATTCTGGTCAAAATTGCTGGCCTTCTATTGATTTTTGGAATACATTAATCAATTATTTTGGTGTTCATATTTGTCTTCTGATTTATCTGGTTTTGTTTTTATTATTTTCTTATATTAGAGTGATATATTTAGGGTATATTTGAAATACATACCTAGGATCAGTACCTTATTATTTTCATTCTTGATACTTTGTCTTGGGGAAAGGAACATGGATTTCACTGAAGACTCTTTCAAGTTAAATAGAATATATTAGGGGCCCGGGAGATAGCATGGAGGTAAGGTGTTTGCCTTTCATGCAAAAGGTCATCGGTTCGAATCCCGGCGTCCCATATGGTCCCCCGTGCCTGCCAGGAGCAATTTCTGAGCATGGAGCCAGGAATAACCCCTGAGCACTGCCGGGTGTGACCCAAAAACCAAAAAAAAAAAAAAAATAGAACATATTAGGTGACTCAATCTCCCTTCATTTCTGACACTTATCTTTTAGCTCATTAAGTATTACACCGAAAATTCAATATTTTGTTGAACATTTTTTCCTCCAGAAATGTTTAAAGGGATTTAAAATTTTTCCAGTACATGGGATTTAATAACTTCTGTCTGATTTTTAGCTCTTCTTTTTCTACTTGAATTCTTTCTTGGTATTCATCCAACACATATAAGTACTAGTAAATGCTTCAAGGACAAAACTTGTGCTGAGAATTAGGATCAGTTCTTTTAAGATACTTGGCCCCTCAACTTTACTAATTGAGCAACTAAAAATATCATTTCTGCCTCAGCTGTACCATGAAAATTTCAAAAGTTCTGCTGGCATATCTGACATTTTATGCCTTGAGTCTACAAGACATTTTAGATTTTCAGTCTGTATAATGAATTGGTAAAAACAAAACAAAACAAAAAACACACAAGATGACAAACAGAAAATCTATAGGAAATGCACAAAGTTAGGTTCAGCTTGAGGATCTGAATCCAACGAATTTTGTCTTCAACCAACTCCACAAGCGAATTTTTCAAATTAGTCTCAGAATCAGTATTTTATTCAATTTTAGTTACATATGTCATCATACCTCTTCTCCTGTATGAAACTCTTAAACTTAACAACACCCTTTATGCTAATCTTTTACAGTATTAAAAGGAAACACATTTCTAAGCAAACTTTCATAGAAATTCAAGTTGTGTTCTAATGTAAGTCATGCCACATTGCTTGATTGATATCTTATTTTATAGTTAGGCTTTACTTCCTACCTGTTTCCAAAACTTAGGTTGAGATTTGATGTCTTGTATTTGTATCTATGTAATACCATCATTTAAATCGGTCTAATTTTACACTCAATTTGTCTCTCATATTATCTGTTATCTTTTAATCATCAGTATTTCGACTTTTACTATAATATCAGCAAGAAAGGAGATTCATCTTTGACTCTCTTAGAATTCTCCCCATTTTTCAAAGCTAAATAACTTGCAGAAGTTCAGACACTGACCAGAAACATCTTCTTCTGCCCATTCATATATGAACCACACTAGGTGACCATGTAACCATGTAAGTATTTTATTCTTTCCTACTCTTCTTGCACTACAATATGCCCCAGTGCATCTTCAACTCAAGGGTTTTTTAATAGGTCCCTTTTTACCTGAAGATAAACACTGCTAATTTTAAGGTTGAGAATCTCTCTAAAATTTGTATTAATCTTTCAGCCTATGCCCTCAGACTTAAGATGTCTTAAATATCCTCCTGGGTTCATAGTTTTTGTTCTGGTTGTAGACAACAATGATATTCAACCCATAGATAAATTATACCAGACAAATTATTTTTGTTTTCCTGGGCTAACCTTAATATTTCCTATTTCACTCTCAATTTTGGACCTTGAAAGCTTGTTTGGAGGTTTTAGCAGGGCTATTTAGAGTTCAGCTACTCAAATACTCTGATCAAAGAAAGGTCCGTCTACTCGGGGAAGGTCATCCTCTTTGACCAAGCATGCAACTTCGGGAGAAACAAGGAGCGGTAAGGGAGGAACGGGACACCTGCCAGACCAGCCAAATCAGCGGAATCAACCGTGGGGGTCAAAGGGGTGACAGATGTCACAGCCATATTGCCCTCACACCCTGATTTTCAATTCTGTGTCTATGCATTTGCTATGATTATCCATGAAGGCCCATGAAACTAGCTGTCAAGACTCCCATTTTCTTTTAGCTCCTATATAAAATATGTCATGCCTACCTACATATAACTGTATCCTTTCATAAATATCTATCAGGTTTTTTTTTCTTCTAATTTTCCTGACAGCTGTTTTGTTTTGTGTGAGTTGTAACCAGTTTCAGTGTCCTAAAGCACTGAAGCTCGGTTCTATTAAGATATGCACCCTTTATTTACTATGAATGCTTCTTGTTGCCAACTATAAGACAGAGATCATTTGAAATTCCTTTCTTTTTAGTCCAGGTAGACTACTGACACAGGAATTAAAATGAATGTATTATGAATGTATTAAAATGAATGTATGAGGTAGCGGTGAAGGAAGAATAAAGCTCTTTGATAAAATAACTACCTGTATTCCCAAGAAGAGAAGATCAATATATTCATAGGAACTGATGTGTGTATAATTTTGGCTGCTGACTGTAAAGTCTTTTTCAAATCCCTATTTGTCTCAGATCTGTGGCATTTCACTGTAACAACTTGAAAATTGGAATAGATGAGTTAAAGACTCATTGGAATTAAATATGTTGTTCAAGACCTGGCTTTTGAAATAATTAAATTTTATGATTCTTATAGGAAGATATCAGTTCAATGGCCATGAAAAGAGCTTAGTTTCTTCCTATCAATAATGACAAAATAATTTGCTCACTAAAACTCAAACATCGCCTAAATATGAGATTATATTGGAATGAAGTCTCTATGACTATATGTGATTCTAAAATTTAGAATCACTCAAATAACCAACACTTTAAAATATTCTTATATTATACTTTTTTTCTCAGATCAATGACATTTTAATTATTCTTACAGTATTTTATGAAACTCTTACTTTAGATTTGAAATAGTCTGAATTATGTTAAGTACATAATTTGTCTAGGTACAACAAATGATCTGGATTTTTGTCTGTCACAAGTAATTACGATATAGATGGCTAATAACTTTTGGGGAGTCACTCATGGCAGTGAACTCAGGAAACACTGTGGCGTATTCAGGGAACCATATGGGATCTCGGGAATTGAACCCAAGTAGGCGGTATGCAATGCAAGTGCTCTACTGTGCTATCACTCTGGCCCATAACTTTTTCTGTGTTATGTAGAATTTTATTAGCCAATTAATGTTTCATTAATTTTAATGGCTATAACAATGTTAACACCACTGAACTGTAATGTATATAATGTAAATATATTCTTTAGTTTTGAAGTACTTGCTGTATTGAACATCAAATTAGAAATAATTTTTAAGGAATTATAATGTGCTTAGTGAGAAAAGAACTGAGAGTGATATAGAAAATATCCATTAATACACTTAGCTTTTGTTATGGAAGAGATATAGAAGTATAATTAAGTTGTTTTATAATGAGATGTTTGTACCTTGCAATCAATTCTAAAGTAGTAGTAGTTTGCACTATCTCCCCATAACTTCTTACAACTTTTAAAATTTGGCTCTTGTATTTCAAACAGATGTTGAATGCTAGGAGAAATTGTTTCTAGATAATGCAATGTGATATGAAATATGATAATCCTGTATTTTGATAGTGTTTTGTTTTGATTTTTTGGTTTTTGGACTATACCCTGCAGTGTCTAGGGATTACTCCTGGCTTTGTGCTCATGGATCAATCATGGTGGGTTTCTGGGGATCATATATATATGATCACACCTTTGTCAGATATTTGTAATTAATAACTCTACCTGCTTTACTATCATTCTGGCCCTGAAGTTGCTTTCTGAAAATAAAAAAAAATCTATTCGGTAAAAGTGAGCTCCACACCTGTTCATTCCATTCTCGAAATAAGTAAAATGGTAAAAAAAAAATAAGTCAAATTGGAGCCAGGGAAAAGCACAGTGTTAGGACATTTGTCTTGCATACGACTGACCAGGGAGGGACCTGGTTTGATTCTTAGCATTCCAGATGGTCCCCCCAGCCTGCCAGGGGCAATTTCTGAGTGCAGAGCTGAAGTAACCCCTGAGCACTGCTGGGTGTGGCCCATCAACTAATCAATCAATCAACAAATAAGTACAGTTGAAAAACATAAATCAAATTAATATCCTGTCTCATTATATATTTTAGAGAACCTTATATTAGCAGTTAATTGGAGGGGAGCCTGGAGTTATCAATTTTTTGAAAATATGTCTTTCTGATATATTTAATGATTAAACTTTATTTCCTTTAGCTATTAGCTATTAAAGAAGTAATGTCCAATTTTACCTCTAAAAGTAAGTGAGCAACATTAAATTTTGAATATATAACATAAAATTTACATGTAATAAAGCATATTATTGGAACTGTGGGTTATGCATTTTAAGTCATGTTAGCCTTTGGTCTTTAGTAATTCCTGGGAAATTATATCAGAAGTGGGAAAAAGGTAAAACTAAGTTTTTCAAAAGGCATTTATAAATTAATTGATTTTCAATTCACAGAATGCAAAACACCATTAAATTGAAAAATATGTCTCTGCAGACAGAAACATCTCAAGTGATAGAGCTCATTGTTGATTTTGTGAAATTCTGGGCTGACTCTGGGTCAGTACACTCAGTATATTTATGATTATTGTCAATATTTCCTCCACAATACAAAATAAATAAATATATAAATAAACTTAAGCATAGCTTCACAGAAAACTATTGATGTCAAGTTTTATATTTTTATTGAGGTACACATGGAGATGCTCAAGACTTCTCACTCTTTGCTCAATAATTACTTTGGTATTAGGAATTTCTCAGGGGAGTTTGGTTCCTGGTGCTGTTTCAGGGAATGATGTTGGTCTATGTGAGGACTAGGTCTTAGAATTGGACTGTCATTGCCAGGTCACGTGGAGTCTAAGTTTGGTTCACATAACGCATGTTCAGGGTGGGAGGTGCCCTTGTATTTATATTGCTGATGCATTTGAGGTTAAGAATGTCATTCTAGAAAGGGGACTTATGTGAATTCTGTTTATGCATGATTATTCTTCCACTGTAACTTTACCTTGTCCTCTTTCTTTGCATCTTTGTTCTCATAATGAAAAACAAAAAAATTAAAAAACAAAAAAAACAAAAAAGAATGTCAGTCTACAGAAACTTTGTGCCCTGATTTTGACTGGCTTTCATCCCAGGCAAGACTTTTTCCTGTATGATTTTGTGCCAAGCAGAGCCAAGTTAGGTGAAGTTAAGAGAAAAATAATAATCTATGAATATATATTAAAATATATAAATAAAAATGAATTAAGAACGGAATTAAAGAAAATAAGGTGTTTAAGGGGCTACCTTCCATTTGGGAATATACAGACTAGGAGAAATTATTATTGAGATATTAAACATATAAAGGGAATATAGGCTTCCCAATTAAGTCTTTTGAGATATTCTTGTGGGAGGGTGAAATCCATGGCACGTTTTCATTACACATCGTGGTCTTGCTGAGTTTCAGAAGTGATTTGAAGCCATAAGGGATCAGGTAGAGTCATTGGGCTGGAAGTCCGTCTAAAGCTGAAACGATAGCATGCAACAGTCCACATTTAGGAGGGTGAGAAGGACCACAAAGCTTGAATCAGTTGGAATGTTTGTTGTAGTTTCTTGCCAAAGCATGAGATGTGGGGCTGAGAGGGTGTTCTTTAGCTTTAGGAACTGGGTCATGGTTTATTGGAGCAGGAGGTTGGCCTCAGTACCGAATGGGTTAAGAACTGAGGGTAAAGAGAGTTAAATAAGGAAGGATAATAGATCAGAATTGGGGGATGAGAGGATAGAAAGAAAGAAGAGAGAGGGAAAGAAAGGAGAAAAAGAAACAAGAAAGAAAGAAGAGAGAAAGAAATGAAGGAAGGAAGGAAGAAAGAAACAAAGAAACAAAGAAAAAGAAAAAGGAAAGAAGAGGATGAGAAGAAAAGAAGGTTAAAAGAGAAGAAAATGAAGAAGAAGAAGAAGAAGAAGAAGAAGAAGAAGAAGAAGAAGAAGAAGAAGAAGAAGAAGAAGAAGAAGAAGAAGAAGAAGAAGAAGCACAAACCTTTTTATGTAGTTGCTAGTTACAGAGTTTTTTTTTACTGTTTTTGAATTGCTATTGTTGGTATTTTTGGTTATTTGTTCTTTTTGTTTGTGTTTTGTGTTTTTGTTTTTTGTATTATTCTTGTTATAGTGTTGTTGTTTTTTTGTTTGTTATTGTTTTTTGTTACCTTTATCTTTTTATTCCCTTCCCTCTTCTAAATGGATATTTAAACACCTAGAAGGACTCCTCGTAGTTTTTTTATTTTCTTTCTTATTTTCCTTTTTCTATATCTCCAACAGAAACATATTACTTGAATCATCTTGTTCAGCTTCATAAATTGAGGGGGGAAATGAATGGTACCTTGTCCAGATACTTGCATGAACATTTAGTGGAAATAAAAAATTAATAGACCTGGGAGCCGGGAGGTGGCGCAAGAGGTAAGGTGCCTGCTGCCTTGCCTAGGATGGACCACGGTTCGATCCCCCGGTTCCCATATGGTCCCCAGTCCCTGGCAGGAACGACTTCTGAGAGCATAGCCAGGAGTAACCCCTGAGCGTCACTGGGTGTGGCCCAAAAACAAACAAAAAAAAATTAATAGACCTGAAAATCAAACCCAAAGTCAATGACAACAGAATCTATACCTAATTCACAGTAAGCTGTACAAGTGGGGACCAGTTACACTAGGGGATAAAGGAGGGAGATATCGGATGCATTCTGGGAACAGGTGTGGAGGGAGGACATCACTGGTGGTAGTGGAATGCCCCTAATTCATTGTCACTATGTACTTTAAATATTACTGTGAAATATT
>PVKC010036716.1:0-13268 GCA_004027635.1 Crocidura indochinensis
AAAAAAATAAAAGCAATTCCAGTTGCATGCACTTAAGTCTACTACCACCCCCCTGAATTGTTCAAAATACCACTGTAGGTGGTATGGTTACTTGGAGAAACACTGGTCTAAGGGGATCATTGGAAGGTGAATTGACTTTAGAAATTATTTCTCAAGACAGAAGACTAAATTGGAAAATATTAGAAATAAAGTAGAAACTGTTGCATCATATGTCATTTCTGTTTTCTGGGAGAAAGTAAAAGTAGAACAGGTAAATCACTTTCCTTGCAAATAGAAAACCTGGATTTCATCCCCAGTTCCACATATGGTCCCCTGAACCCTGCCAACAATAATCCATGAACACTGTAAAGTGTCGCTCAAAAAAAAGTTATTCTATGTTCTCATGATTCAGAAAATAGTTGGTTTCTGGATTAAGGAAGCATACCCTAGTATCTCATTCTTTTAAATAGGTACCAGATCAGAAAAGAGAGAAGAGAGAAAACATGAATTCCTAGACAGAAGGATAAGAATATTCAAAACCTGATTGAAAAAAAGTAGATATTTCAGGCTGAGGAACAAGTTGCTTGAGAATTCTATTTACTACATATTTAGTAAACAGAAATAGGAAGATTGCAAATTCAGGCAGCAAAGCAATATTGAGATATGCAGTGGTATTCTCAATACAAGTAGCTTCTATAATGAGGAGTTTAGTATTAAATTTTGGAATGTTTTACAATGACCTCAATATTGAGGTCTGTTTGAAAGATTGAAGGCTGTTTGAAAGATAATTTTCATTTCAAATAGTGCTTTTAGTGTTTTCTATCCCAAATATTCTGCTTGAATTTTGCCATCCTGATCCTTATTGAGAGTTTTTACTCTTTTTCCTTGAACCTTGATAGATCTCTGCCACTACTTTGGCCAGTTGATAAAAAAAAAAGTAATTTCCTAAGGAAAGTAATGTATATGGGTATGTACTATGTTTTTATTTTCTTGAAATAACAGAAATCTAGCCACTATTAGCAGTGGTTCCTAACCGCAAATAACCACTCCCCCAACCACCACCAATAAAACAACCAAATAAGTCTATGGAAGATATCAAGATTTTTTTGCCCTCAGCAAAAGATAATTAGACATCCTTGTTACTGAAATTCTGTCTGTGAACTTTTTAATTCCATAGATCACACTTTTCTTTCTTTAAATCATTATATTTATAAATACATTACAACCCCTATAACTTTATTACAAACTAATCCTTAAACTGAGTATTTCATTTTTCTTAAATTAACTGCAACTCCTTAAACATGTAGGCAAAGATTTATTGTTTTTTGTTTCTTTTTTTTGGTTTTTGGGCCACACCCAGTGACGCTCAGGGGTTACTCCTGGATATGTGCTCAGAAGTCGCTCCTGGCTTTGGGATCATATGGGAAACCGGGGGATTGAACTGTGGTCCGTACTAGGCAAGCGCAGGCAAGGCAGGCACCTTGCCTCCAGCGCCATCGCCTGGCCCCGATTTATTGCTTTTATACTCAGCCCTATAACTTATATAGTGTATTGAATTTTATGTATTTTCAATATATATTTTAATTGATTAGTTAAGCCATGAATCAAGTATCAAATAAATTTGTGACTGATGTTATAGGCAACGAGGTATTCAAAGTTTATGTTTTGGTAGATTAAAAATATCCCAAATGGTAAGTTTAAATTTACAGCTTAAAGACATGATTTTAAGTTTTGAGTTTAAGAATAGCCCTTTCTGGGCCTGAGAGATAGCACAGCAATAGGGCATTTGCCTTGCATGTGGCCAACCTGGGACAGACCTAGGTTCGATTCCTGGTATCTCATCTGGTCCTCTGAGCCTGCCAAGAGTGATTTCTGAGTGCAGAGCTAGGAGTAACTCCTGAGCACTGCTAGGTGTGACCAAAACAAAAATTAAATAAAATATCCCTTTTATTCAATATAGTAAGATGATAAATTGGAAATACTAAGTAAATGGTGAACTTTATTTGAAAATAAGAAATAAAGAATTCTAGGAGAAGAAATATCAAAATATGTCATAAGAAGCTGTTCCAAATAAATACGCTAGATACATAGTTCCAGACTGAGTAAACAGTAGAATATCTTCAGCTCCAAAAGCACTTATTACTCTCTGAACCAGGTATTATGATGATAAGGAACAAAATTTTTAGAATTTTGTTTATATTTTTCATCTTGATTTTATTAATCTACCTAGTAAAAAGTGCAAGGGAAAAGTGCAAGGGAAGACTAACTATATTTTATCAATATAATCCCTTAATAAATACTTTTTATACACTCATCTTAGATATATTACAGCAAGTTTTCTAAACTTAAATAATTATACATTTATTATAGTACTTGAGTTTTAAAATATTTCCCCATGTTATGTAAAACCATTTTATACACATTTTCCTTTATCAAGAGAAAAATATTCTAGAAATTATATTCAGAATCATTTGTGAATTTGACTGTTATGATTTATATAAATTATATATAAATAAATTAACTTATACAAATTGATTTCCATGTGTTCTCTTCTATGTGGAATTAAAATGCTTCTGAAATTATGTGTGATTGTTCCTTTTAACACAGCAATGTTCAGGGATATAAGAATGTAAGGTTCAGTAAGAATGATAGACTTGGGGCCTGGGAGATAACATGGAGGTAAGGCGTTTGCCTTTCATGCAAAAGGTCATCGGTTCGAATCCCGGTGCCCCATATGGTCCCCCGCGCCTGCCAGGAGCAATTTCTGAGCATGGATCCAGGAGTAACCCCTGAGCACTGCCGGGTGTGACCCAAAAACCAAAAAAAAAAAAAGAATGATAGACTTTTCTTAGCTTTATTCATGGGGTGGTAACATCCATGAAAGCATTAGGTGGGACTAGAGATAAAGTACAACACGTAGGCTATTTACCTTACATGTAGCCAACTCAGGTTCAATCCCAGCATCCTGTGTATTCCCCTGAATACCACCAGTAATGATTTCTGTATGCAGGGTTAGGAGAATGGCTGGGGGAGGTGTGCCCCCAAAATAAACAGCATTAAACCATCAATTGAAGAGTTTTTTAGCTAGAGTAAAATTTTCATATTTTTGAGATAACATGGAAAAAATTACAATTTTATTAGGTTTATCTTACTGCATATTTGCTAAATGTTTTTAAAGTGTTTTGATAAATATTAACATAATTAATATTTTAAAAATTCTCTCAACTTCTAGATTTAAAACAAACAAGTAACTTTATTTTTCCTACCAAATATTTGTTTGGAGAAGAGTGTGCAGTTAAGGACTATAGAACATGAGAAGTTACAGCCGGACAAAGTAGTCTTATTAGTAATAAGAAATAGTTTCCTCATACTCTCCTGCATAGAGGCATGCAGTGCTACAGGCACATTGTGATAATAACTGAGAAATGACACATGTTAAAGGTGAAGAGACCTAATTCTTGCCTGGCATCTTTAGATAGGAATGTGTCTTAAAGCCATGATAATCCCCAAGGTCTGTAATCTGAGATGATTCAGCTTTTCTGGCTCTTTTTTCTTTTTACTTTCTGCAGTTAAAAATTCCTGACAGAGAACAGAGAGTAAAATCTTAGCAGTGCAACAAAATAATCCAGAAGAACAAGATGAAATTGTAATAGCAAAGACAGACTGTTAAATAAAAAGAATACATATGTGTGAAATAAAGCTCAACTGTCCAGTGGATTATCAAAGAAATTATCAGAAGCACAACACTAAGCATGGTTCATATTGAGAATTTATTACATTGAATGTAGTCCATATACATTCCGGTACAAGTAATTATATGCAGTTTCATTTTATTAACAATTATGAAGATAGAAAAATTTGCTCTATATTCTAGTGCTATCACAATATAAAAATTACATAGAAATATAAAAGTGCTATCATAATATAAAAGTTACATAGAAATATAAAACTTATTGTATTGTTGGCTGTCATTCTTGTTAGCATTTTTGTAGTTATTTTCTGTAGATATATTTAATAATAGTGCACTAAAAATACAGTTTATAATTTACTGTAATAATTGTGTTACTCTGAAAATGAAAGTCATGTTTTTCCTCTTAAAATATTAGATATCATAAAATATTCAAAAATAAAAGTGGGGCCTGGGAGATAGCATGGAGGTAAGGCGTCTGCCTTTCATGCAAAAGGTCACCGGTTCGAATCCCGGTGCCCCATATGGTCCCCCGTGCCTGCCAGGAGCAATTTCTGAGCATGGAGCCAGGAGTAACCCCTGAGCACTGCCGGTGTGACACAAAAAATAAATAAATAAATAAATAAATAAATAAATAAATAAAAGTATTAAATCTAATTTCTATGGCTATTTTTCTACTTAATTTTTGTAGGAGATTTGATATGCTTATTTGACTTTTATATTTACTTTAAATTATTTCACTATGGGGAATTTAAAAGTAATTGATTCTTGATTATTTTGGGAGTTGGAGTAAACAAAGAGAAGAGTTTGAAGAATTTTGCCTGGCATGTTTCAAATTAAATCTTCATTTTAATTAAATTTAACTCTATGAACTACAAACTGATATGCTCAGTTTTAGTTCTTGATTTGAATGAAATATGTTTTATGGGAAATTAAGTAAAATAAAGCAAAAGTTATAAACCTACTTTTGCCATTCTATAGTCCATGTAAGCAACATAAGATTTCTGTAAAGTAATTTAGATTGTGATGAACATGTTGAGTATATGTTGCAAGAATGTTTTAAAATGAATTATTTAAAGAGAGGAATACTATTGAGATATTATTTATGCTACATGTTAGGTTGTATGCTTAAGACGAAACAAAGAAATATGAGGGAAGTATTTGTTAATTCTAGATGTTTTATAAGTGTGTTGGTAATACAACTGCATGTAAAGAGAGAGATTGAGATCTGAGGACAGATTTTCTGCATGTGTGTTGGAGTAGTTAAAAGAGAAAGAGGAATTCAGAGAAGTGTTAGTCTGTGTGAGAATGGGGAATGAAATGATTTTGATAGAAAACAGAATTCAATTCTTAGTCATCTGTTTAACAATGGAATTGTTGTACACTTGAACCTTGGCTATAAATAGGTATGTAAATCATGGTGCCTTAATATTAAAAATTTTAAAATTAAAAATTTTAATTTAAAAGAATAAATCATACACTTAGAAAGAATAAAATGAATGGGGTAATTCAGTCCAGCTATATAAGCTTTGGGTAGAATTTGTGCCTCTCTAAAAATTGAGAATTCAGTTTTGTAACAGAATGTAGGAGTTCTCATTCTAGACTGAATAAAATAGAAGCACAGGAAGCAATGAAAGTCAGCCTCTGGAGTTTTCCTCTGATTGCCATTTTTCTTTCAGTCTTCCCCATTCTGTTTCCTTCTCTTCATTTTGCATCTCTTGCCTCCCCTCATGATTCTCTTTTTACTTCCCCTTTCTTTTTCCATATCCGCTTATAAACGAGATATCTATATTGGAATCCTGCTTTCTTGAAAGTATAATCATCTCTCTAACTGAACCTTGCTTTATATGGAAATTTGAGTACCATTATTTGTGTAGGGTGTACAGTTTACCCTCTTACCGTGATAAGTTATTGGAATCAAAACCCATGGTTAAACAGAAAGGCAGAGAGTCCAGTCATATATGGAATCTATGCTAGTCTAAGAAACCTATTCTCAGCATCTCCTTTATTCTTGTTTGGTTTTGTGATTTCTCTTACATTGATTGTAAGCCAGGGTATCCTCATACAGCTCCAGAACTAATAAGTCTTTTATAGTAGCACTAATTTTAATTTTAAGTCATTTTTATGTCATGAATCTAGATTTTGGAAGCTTGCCTAATAGCACTTGATATTCCAGTGACATATTTTAAATATTGTTAATAGATGTTTTAAAGATAGAAGATAACAAAAAGGCGTACTGCTGATCTTATTTTTACTTATATTTGGTTGTTCTCCTGAGGGTATTAAGGGGTAACCATCAGTTTGATATTTGGGAACTGTGCCCACCACAGTTCTCAAGAATCTTGCAGAAATCAAATTTGGGCTTCCAAAGTACAAAACATAAACTTCAGACATTTAACCCTCATCCAACTACCAATTTTTTCTATAAATAATAAAGTTGGAAGGTCTAAAATTTCTATCTCTAGTTTACAAGTAAAATATATGTGTGTATATGAAAGATGATTGGCTTATAACACATGCATTATAGGTATAATTTCTTATAATTTATGTACAAATAAAAAATAAACTCCCATTTAAATGGATAATAAAGGATTTTTTTTCAATATTCTTTACTTGGATTCTCCCCCACCTCTTTTTTTTGCTTGTGTACTGAGTTTTTATTGAGTTATACTCAGTGGTCATAATGGTTTTATTCTGGCTTTGAACTCTGAGTGATTGGGAACCCATATATGGTGCTAAGGATTAGAACCAGGCTGGCTACATGTACAAGTACTTACGCTGTAGATGTACTTATAATAAATATATTAGAGGTATAATTCATTATAATTTATGTACAAATAAATAAAATTAGACTCCTATTTAAATGGATAATAAATTCTTCTCTGCCAATTTAGCTGATTTTTAATCAGGCAACTATAGCATAGTATATCTAATAATCTCAACAAGAGCACACTATTAATCTTTTTTTATCTTAACTAATTTCATTCTTTTGACATTGATTACACTTACTATTTTAATTTTGTCTTTAATTTTCAAAATTATTTTGAATTTTTCATATATTCTGGCAGTGGAATTTTCCAGTTTTCTAAATTTTGCGCATTTCCCAGTTTCTTTATAAACTTTTAACAGAGATTTAAAAAATTCTAAAAATAAGATGTAATTTTTTTTTTTAAATCACAAGCATGTATTTGTTTAAGAACCATACATAGCAGTGTTGAAGGGCTACTCACAGATTTACTTGTTTATGAATCATTCCTGGCAGTTTTATAAGAACATTGTGATTCTGGAATTGAACAAAAGTCTTCTGTCTATGAAGCATCCAACATACTGAGCTACTCTCCAAATATATTCTCAATGTTGTTATCCTATTAGTTTAATAATCCAGTTCAGACAGATAAGTATTTAACTAATATCTACAGTACTGAACAGACCCTTTTTAGGTATTAGAAATTTTGTTAATAAATTGATAGTTGGAGACAATGGATATCCTTGCTTAGTACCAATCTCAGGAAATGTGGTCCAATCACTGTCTTCAACTTTATTCAATATAATATTATAAGCTCTAGCTACATCAATCAGATAAGGGAAAAAAGATCTTGGAGCACTTAACTTTTTGGAACCAAGCATAGTTTGTATGTCTTTCAAAGATAATTTATTTTGGGCTTGAAAATTAATGATAGTATTAGAAAGCATACTTAAATTAAAGCTTGTTTGTGAGGTACAAGATATATTTTTTAATAAACTTTGATCTTTAGAAAAGTTTTATGCTCACAGCAAAGCAGAAGAGAAATTAGAGTCCCCACATGCTCCAACTCCTCTACATAACTATCAACAGCCTTCACCAGACTGATTAATTTATTAAAAACCCTGAACCCACATGGGCAGGCCAGCATAATCCTAAATACATCATTTATATAAAATATTTATTTTGTATCAATAATTCAGTTATGTATTTTTGACAAGTGCATAATTCATGCATCCTGGTACCCCAGAACATGGTCCCACTATCATAAGATTCCTCTGTACTCTATTCATCCTTCCCTTTTCCCTCACACCTGGCAACTGGTGATTTTTTTCTATTTTTTCTTTTGTGTTTCAAGAAGGTTATATAATTGAAATCATGTAGCATATAGTTTAATTTGCAAATGAGCTTTCTTTTCTTCATCAAATGTATTGTAGATTTGTCTTTGTCATCTCACAACTTCCTTTTAATGCTGAATAAAATTCAGTTGTCTATACATATTATCTTTCTTGTTCCATTCACTTAATAGTACATCTTAGTTGCTTTTAAGATTTGATACTTTTGAATAGAGCAATTATAAACATCTATGGGCGATTTTTGTGTGAATTAGTTTTAAACTGATTTGGAAAACTTTCAAAGGTTTTTAGTTGGATCCTCTCCTAAGAGTAGACAAGTCTGGTAAACATTGCTCTCCTCTAAAGTTACGATGTTTTCATGACAATGTTAATGAGTGAGAGAAGTAGAATGTCTGTCTCGAATACAGACGGGGGTGGGAAAGGCAGTAAATGGGGTCATTGGTGGTGGGAAGGTTGCTCTTGTGAAGGGGGATCTTCTTTATATGACTGAAACCTAATTACAATCATATGTAATCTTGGTGCTTAAGTAAAGAAAAAATTAAAAATAAATAAATAAATAAACAAAGTGACAATGCTATGTTGAATTCCCACCAGCAACTAATACCTACTGTGCTCTTCATCTCCTTCATCTTCTTCAGTGTTTTGGATTTGGACTACATTAATATCGAAATTTATAATTCCTTATTTGCATAGTTAATGTGTTATCTTTTCATTTGTTTTATTGCCCTCCATATTTTAAAATTTACTACATTGATGGTCACATCATAAAATGTCTTTATTTCTTCCCAATCTATATATCTTTTTATTTTCTTTATAATTATTATTTTCATATTGTTCCTTTTATTTACTGTATTATAAGTTAAGAAGTCCAGTGAAATGTTGAAAAGGAGTGGTGAGCAGAGATATACTTGTTCTTGATCTTAGAGGGAAACTTCTCATGAGATAACTCTTTTAAGCATCTGGACTTTTTAGCAATGTCTGTGTATGGGACTGAAATACTTTATATACATCATTTATTTCAGTCCTCCTACTCTAACATCTAATTGCTGAACTTGATCAAAAAATTTTCGTGAAAATATTTCATTGGTTGTTGAATCACAGCACTAATGAAATTTTGAAAGTTATAGAATTCAATCATGAAATTTTCCAAGTGTATCTTGCTAAGGAAACTCACTGTGAGAGATAATTCTTTTTTACTTTTTCCTTTTTTTAAATAAAATCTTTATTTAATCACCATGATTACAAGTATGATTGTAGTTGTATTTCAATCATAAACAGCACACTCCTCTTCGCCAGTACAACATTCCCACCACCAATGACCCCTCTTTCCTTCCCAACCCCTACATTTTTCCTTTTTATTTTTATTTCTCTTTAAAAATCTTCTGATTTTGAAGAAGCACCTTTCTAAATGAAATACCAGCAATAAAATGAAGAGTAATTTGTTCCATTGAATATTTATAAATATCAATATCTGTAGAGATTATTTAAATAAATATAATGCTAACTGTACATGGAATCATTTATGATTTTCCTTTCTCACTATGTGTTGACTATCTTTCAAATGTATAAAATGTAGCCCATATGTATTTACATTTTATGGTTTATTTTGTGTGTGTGTGAGTGTATGTATTGCTCTGTAAACTGTGGGATGTCATAAATTGGCCATGCCAAAGTACGTCTTTTGTCAGAAAATTAGGTTGAAACCTTAATGAAAAATGAAATACATTTGGTTGAAACTTTATAAAATACATTTGGCATGTGTAAAGGAAAAATGGCAAGTTTCTTTTCTTTAGGGGCTTAGTGTAAGACCTAATCTTTATTTTACCAATAAAGAAGGCAGAGTTTAAATCTGTATAACAACTTTACTTTCAATTCCTTTGTATCTTCACTTGCTCCTTAAATATTTCTTTTTTTAATATCTTTAAATTTTCTTAAAGCTGTTTATTCATAACATGATTTACTAAATTTTACTAGATCTCTGATGAATAACCTTGGATAATTCAGAAGGCTGTAGAAATTTTTCCCTGTTCCCTAGTATAACTTAAATATACCAATTGTTATCTAAAAAACTGGAAGACTCTTTGTAGCTCTTATTTGATGTTGGGTAGAGGATAGAACCACACCTAGTGGTGCTCAGAGACTATTCTAACTCTGTGCACTTATCACTCAAACTAATACTCAGAGAAGTATATTATAATGCCCAAAATCTAACTAGAGTTAGCTGCATGCAAGGCTTAGGCCTTACTGCCTTCTGGCCCCTATGTGGCTTTTAAATTTTATGTTTATTTTGAAATAAACATTAGGTAAATTTAAAAATTGCATGATTCAAAGGTAAAAAAAATCATGTTATTGGAAATTTTACTGGAACATTTAGAATAATGTTCATTTAAAAATCTAGGAATAAGGATAAGGTAGGATGAAATATTTTACCCTAGCATAAGGAATTTCACAATATTTATACTTTAATAAGAATAATGTCTGTTGCAAAGCCATTTTTTCTGCCATAAACAAAAGGAGAATTATTTCTCTAGACCTCAACTTTTTTTTTTCTAAGAGCTTGCTGCATGGTTTCTAAAGTGCTGCAGACAAACAATTATTGTGAAAAATGAGAAGTGACAATGTATTTGCTCCTTGGATCATATTTTTAAAGAGGTAGAAATCCACATTTTGAATAGTTAACATGTGATGGAATATGCTGAACTCTCTCATCATTTTGCACAGTAATATAAAATAATTGTGAGCCTTTCGCTTCACAATACATAAATAAATATAAAATGCTTCCAATAAGTACTTAATTATGTAAACTGTGTTTTATTCTATATTCATGTTTTTTGTTTTGTTTTGTTTAGTTTTTGGTTTTTGGTTTTTGGGTCACACCCAGCAGCGCTCAGGGTTTACTTCTGGCTCAACAGTCAGAATTGCTCCTGACAGGCTCAGGGGACCATATGGGATGCGGAGATTCAAACCACCATCCTTCTGCATGCAAAGTAAATGACCCACCTCCATGCTATCTGTCAGGCCCTATATTCATTACTTTTAGTGTGTATTCTGGGAAATAGGTCTTCAGAGCAGTTCTCGGAGACACCAGAACTTCTTCAGACGTGTTCTAAAGGCCATGTGGTGTGGCCAGATCAAACCCAGAGCCCTGTGTGTGCAAGGAGTGTGCTTCAGCGTTTGAACCAACTCTCCTACTCCTTTTTATCCATGATTGTTTTAGGAATATGATTTATGAAATTAAGACTGTTGCTCTTTGACTTGATTATTGACTATATCATATGACATCTTACCTAGTCATTTTCTTTTTAATAGCCACCAAGAGCTAGATAATTACTCATTCCCGTCCTTTCTGTTCTAGATTCTCAGAAAACTAACATTTAAATTTTTGCTTATTTGTAACGACTTTTTGCAGGATAGTCATTTTAATTTAATATTTTTCTCTATGTTGCTAAGATGTAAGAGATTGCCTTTTAAAAAAAGTTTCTTTAGGGGTTGGTGCAGTGGCGCAAGGGGTGCCTCGCCCACACTAACCTAGGAAGGACCTTGGTTTGATCCCCCGGTGGTCCCCCAAGCAGGAGAGATTTCTGTGCACATAGGCAGGAGTAACCCCTGAGTGTCACAGGGTGTGGCCCAATAACCAAAAAATAAAAGAAAGCAAAAAAAAATTTCTTTACAGCAAGAAGAATATTGTAGCTACTTATGCAAACATTAAGAGAAATAGATAAAGAATTAAAGATATCTGCAAGAACTAGTCTGCCAACTTGAAAATATCACTTAAAGACTCTAAGAAGTGCTTGAGTTGCTTTGACCTACTAGGTTCAATTCCTGAAAACAAATCCTGAAATCCTCTGGACACTGCCAGGAATGATCCCTGATCACAGAATCAGGAAGAAACCTTAAACACCTCAGGATGTAACCTAATAACAAACAAAAAAATCACATAAATATCTGACTGTCAATTTCCTTAATATTAAATTGGCATGATTTAAACAAGGTTATAATTTGTCATAATTATATATAAGTTATTACAAATAATCACTTTTTAACATACCTTGCACTTAACATTTTTTATCAATTTTATCTACTTTTGATATCTTTTTTTTTTTTTTTTTTGGTTTTTGGGTCACTCCCAGCAGTGCTCAGGGGTTACTCCTGGCTCCATGCTCAGAAATTGCTCCTGGCAGGCACGGGGGACCATATGGGGCACCAGGATTCGAACTGATGACCTTTTGCATGAAAGGCAAACGCGTTACCTCCATGCTATCTCCCGGGCCCCTACTTTTGATATCTTTTAACATATTAAATATTCTGACAGCCTAATTTTTTAAAGCTATGATTAAATTCAGGGTTTTTCCTACTACTAGTGTTTGAACGGAGTTTTAGAAAATCATGAAACAATATCTCTTATCAAGTGGAAAAAAACAGTGCATAAACCTTCTAAGGTTTCTAAAAGAATTAATGGAGAAACTATGTAAATCTTGGTACACAGTAAGTGCATGAAAATCTAGCTATTATTCTTGACTTTAGTATTTCAAATCTACTTTGATGCTTAGATTAATATTGAGGATTTCTCTCAAACAGTAGATTTGAGAACCAATAAGGAAGCCTAAAAATATGTCAAAATTTACTTAGTCAATAAATAACCAAGCGAAAGTTATTTTTCCTTTCAAATCTTCCCTTTCCTAATTATTTTACAAAGGTTGATATTGCTGCCTTTTCAGTTAAATCAGAAACAAAGTCACTTCACAATTTTATCATGAACACAAAATACCTGATAAAATTTCTACAGAGTTTAGTGGTGTAATAATGAGCTGTTCAATTAGCATATAATTTTAATGAAAACCAGGCATCAAATGACTTTCAGACCTTCCAGGAAAGTCATGGATCTCAGAAAATTTTACCACCTGAATTGCTGTTGTTTCTTCTGAAACTGCTTTTATCTTTCAGTATGAACATTTCCGAAGAACTATCTTTTTTTAAGAAACACTGCTTTGATTGTCTTTCTTTTGTACATTCTACTTAAGGATGGCAAACTGGGGATAAACAATCAGTGTATCTGATGAGATAAAGACTATTTACTCACATTTGAATTTAATTGCTTTTTAAAGATCAGGAAGGGGGTCTAAATAGTCAAATAAATTTTCTAGGCTATATGAAATAAGCAGAACGAATCTGTCTGTTAAATATATGAGAAGGAATAGTAAATATAAATGAAGCCTTCAACCATTTATTAAAAAGTAATATTTGAATGTGAGTTTGAGACTCTTAATTGTTCTGTCATCTCTTCATACTCTGACCCCCCTCTGTCACCCTAAATCATGTCAACTTTGTACAACTGAACATGAAGCATAATATGAGTAGAGTGTAGCTGATTGATTTTAATAAATATATGCTGTATGATCTCCATCACTTAATTCCCCAAAGATGAATTACGAGGTGCTCTTAGATAAAAACCAAGAATAAAATTTGGCTAAATAAAGACACTAACTTTTCTGATTTAAGGTCT
>PVKC010036717.1:0-13137 GCA_004027635.1 Crocidura indochinensis
GGGAGGTGGATATGGGTGGTAGGATGGGAATGGAGGTGGAAGGAGGACAATTTGATACGGGAATCCCCCTGATTTTATGTTAATATATACTCAAAATATTATTGTCAACAATATACAAAAAAAATAAATATATATATATATATATATATATATATTTAAAAAAAATGGGCCTGTTATGCTGGCAGGTTGGGTGAGGAGTGATGGTATGGAATGCACTATGGGAACATTGGTGGGTGGGTGGGGAGGGTTGACAGTGGTCGTGAGATTGGTCCTGAAACATTGTCTTTTATCCAATTTTGTAAATCACAATGGTTTGAATAATTTTTTAAATTATGTGGAATTGCTAAGGCACTAGAAAATACAAAACAAATTTAAATTGAAAAAAATGGAGTCACACAATAATTTCAAAATTAAAAACATGCAGTAATTATGAATGTTGTATTACTGGAAGACAGATGTATCATACAATGAAAGTGTGGACTCCAATAACATATCTCCTGGGTTGATCTTATTTTCACAAAGGTGTCAAGAAATATTAATAAAATATGATCTTATAAACAAATAATGCTGGGATAACTTGATAACCAGTAAATAGCTAAATGCATAGTGTCAGAACAACCATTTTAATAAAATACCTCACTCCATACTCTATGCACTATATAAATATACATCAAATCAGACCTAAATATCGATGGCAAAACTCCAATTTTCCATTTTGAAGAAAAGGTAGAAAATATTTGAAAAATTTTAGATTTTATAAGAATTTCCTAAATAAACTATAAGAAAAATAAAATAATTAATTGGGATTTATGAAATTTAGAATCTTTAAAAGACACTATTAGAAAAACACTGAATGAGGGCCCTGGGAGATAGCATGGAGGTAAGGCGTTTACCTTTCATGCAAAAGGTCATCGGTTCGAATCTCGGTGCCCCATATGGTCCCCTGTGCCTGCCAGGAGCAATTTCTAAGCATGGAGCCAGGAGTAACCCCTGAGCACTGCCGGGTGTGACCCAAAAACCAAAAAAAGCAAAAGAAAAACACTGCATGCAAATCACAACATAGGAGAAAATATTTGTAAAAATTTATCTTGTAAAGGACATGTAGACAGAGCATGTGAAGAACTTCTGCAACACAATAATATAAATCAAAACAAGCTACTTCATCAGAGAATATATATGCAGATGGAAAATTGGATCATTGAAAGCTTGTCAACATCATTAGTCACTAGGGAACTAAAAATTGTAGCTAAATTAATATTTCCCTAACCGATAGAATTAAAAAGTCTGACCAAAGAGAGTGTTGGTCAGGATGTGGAGCAACTAGAACTCAAATAGACTGTAAAACATTTTGGAAAAGAGTTTGACATTTTCTTCAAAAATGTAAATATGCAGTTAAATAATTTATAAAGGTGTATATATGACATGGCTATTCCATTCCTAAGTTTTTTCCAAGATGAAGTAAATGTTTATAAAAGTAAATGTTTATAGGAAGTAAATGTTTATAGGAAGTAAATGTTTATAAAAATAGCACTTTAATTTGCAATAACTCAAACTATACCACCCCAATGCCATTTAAATTGTGGTATATCTAGTCAATGCTGCAGCTTTTGTAAAAAGTAATAATTAATAAAAAAATTAATCAGCAGAAGTAAATTATTGATAACACACAAAATAGATGAACCAAAACTATCTACCCTGATTAAAATAAGACAAACAAAAGTACATATTGTTTTGTTTCTACTAAATAAAATTACATGCAATGAATACATGCCACCATCACCATATTCATTCCATGCCATCTCTGTGGAAGGAAACATATTTTTAAAAAGCAATTGCTCCTACTATTTAATCTAAAAAACTATAATAATAAATTATCTTATAAATACCATAAGAAAGTTGTACAGAACTTAAAGATAGTCAAAGTATTCACCTAGATAACTTACCCAAAGAAAACATGCAGGTAATTAGGAAGAACATGCTACATGTCACTGATCATTTAAAAAATGCAAAACAAGGTAAAAATGAAAGTAACTACAATTGGAAAGGATAAAACAATTGAACAAATATTATCGGTAAGTATATGAAATGATAGTACTGCGGAAAATAGTCTACCAGTTCCTCAAAATATAAGCTTAGAATTACTCTACGATCTAGCAATCCTACTTCTGGTAGTATATCCAAGAGAATGAAGAGCAAAAAACTCAAAATTTTTTTTTTTTTGGATCACACCCGGCAGTGCTCAGGGGTTACTCCTGTCTCCATGCTCAGAAATTGCTCCTGGCAGGCACGGGGGACCATATGGGGCACCGGGATTCGAACCAATGACCTTTTGCATGAAAGGCAAACGCCTTACCTCCATGCTATCTCCCGGGCCCCAAAACTCAAATATTTTTACATTCAAGTTCATTGCAGTCCTAATATATAAATAACACATGATCTCATTGATGGATAAATGAATACACAAATTGTGATCTATATGCATTTATAGATTATTAATCTATCTTAGAAGAAAAAGATATTTTCACACATACAAGAATATGAGTATGTGCTAAGAGTTAAGACATCATGCCAGGTGAAATAGGTCTGCCACTAAAAGACAAATTGCTATATGATTCCATCTATAGAAAGTATGTAAAACAATAGATTCATAAAAACAAATAAAAATTACTTATATGATTCCATCTATAGGAAGTACCTAAAACAATACATTCATAAAAACAAATAATGGCAGTTTCCAGGATCTGGGATGCTGTGGGGGCCTGAAGAAAAGTGGAAAGTGAGAAATTGTTTTTTTGTTTTGTTTTGTTTTGTTTTGGGGCCACACTCGGCGGTGCTCAGGGGTTACTCCTGGCTATCTGCTCAGAAATAGGTCTTGGCAGGCATGGGGACCATATGGGACTCCGGGATTCAAACCAACAACCTTAGGTCCTGGGTTGGCTGCTTGCAAGGCAAACGCTGCTATGCTATCTCACAAGCCCCTGGGATATTGTTTTAATGTGTAAAGCTTATACCTGTAGTGCTCAGGGGTCTCCTGGGAACCTCTGGTACTGGGTGGAAGAAGTGGTACACTGTATTGTCGGGGCTAGTACCCAGAACCTCACACAAAGAAGTTATGTAATCTTCCATACCAGCCATATCTTCAGCCCCAGCGATCCTTAATTAATGGACACAATTTCAGTTTTAGCAAAGGAGAAAGTTCCGGAGATAGATGCTAATGATGTTTGCACAACAATGTGAATTTACATAGCCACTGAACTGTACCATTAAAAATGGTTAAAGTGGTCAATTTAATGAGATATATTATCATAACAAAAAAGGAAAAATAGTATTTGCAAGATATCCCGGCAATGTTTTGTGTAGTAATAAAAGACTAGAAACAACCCAAGTGCCTTTAAATTCGAGAGTGGTACCAAAAATAATAGCACATTTAAGAAAATACAGTCATTAAAAATAATTAGATGGCTTTCTATGCATTGATACAAAATGATCTCCAAACCTTACTTGTAAAACTAAAAAATAAAAAGCAAAAAGTCAGTGTGTAGTCCCAATTATATTAATAAAAAGGGGAGGCTGCCATTATCTATGTACCCCCAGAGACATACAAAGCTGCATATTCTCACAGTACTGGAAAGACCTAAAGAAGTGGCACCACCTGGAAAGGACCCATTTTCCTTCATGACTGGTTACCACTTTCATGCAGGGCTTTGCAATTTAACAAGAGATCACACTGGGCCTTGAACAGGTAGGATGCTAGCCTTGTACTCAGCAGTCCCAAGTTCTATTCCCCAAACCCCACCAGTAGTAAATTTTGATTGAGAGCCAGGAATAACTCTTGATCCTGCAAGATGTGACCCCAAAACAAACAAACAGATGTTTTAAAAGAATATATAAAGATTTTTTTGGGGGGAAGCAAAGAATAGTCCAAAGTAGTCAACTCTGATTTGATTCCTGACACCATATGGTCCTCCTAGCAGAACTGACTGAAGACATGGAGGCTTGTGAGCACTAAAGATGTAGCCAGAATGATCCAGAGAACCACAGGGCCCAATAAGTGCCATGTCTTCAGGCTAGCACATACTGGTTGGCCAAGAATCTTCAGGATGGGGGCCGGAGAGAGAGTACAGCAGTGTTTGCCTTGCAAGCAGCCTATCCAGGACCTAAGGTAGTTGGTTTGAATCCCGTCGTTCCATATGGTCCCCCGTGCTTGCCAGGAGCTATTTCTGAGCAGATAACCAAGAGTAATCCCTGAGCACTGCCAGGTGTGCCCCTTCCAAAAAAAGAAAAAAGAAAAGAAAAGAAAAAAGTCTCCTACACACACCCACATATCCCACAAATTCATTAAAGCAGAGAGTTTATTTGATAAGCATTGACTTTTTAATATTGAGGAGGCAGCAGTGGTCTCGACTTCCTCACCTATGTAGTACACTCTTCTCTTTCATTCTGACTTTTGCTCTTGTGATTTATTCCCAGTGGGACAGAGGTTTGGCATGAAAAGATGGTGATGGAAGTCGGGGCTCTCACAGTCAAGGAAACGCATGTGCCAGCCCTCTGAACTATCTCCCTGGCTCCCACTGCTGCCTTCTTGCCAGACCCAAAAACCTGCTCATGCTCTTGTTTCTTGTTGACTTCTCAGCAGCATTCAACAAGGATCACCTGTTTCTGGAACTGGAACGGCTTCCAGCACTGGGTCAATTGTTCCAGCTATGTGGGAGATGTTGGGTTTTCAAAAAGTGTCATCACCACCAGCCACATCGTCAGCTCCAAAGTGATGCCTTCCATATGGCAGGTACTCAATAGACATTTGTTGAAGGAACCAGGCCCTCCTCTTCCCTTCAGTTTCTCTACTTGCATCTTTGCTTCTGTAACAGCACCTGTACCTGTGTCTATATGCATTGCTCCATCTGCTCTTTTCTGTCAACACTGTCTTCACCTTTCCCAATGTTCCCATTGACTGGCCAGACACTCCCTCCCTCTACCCCCCACAAGTTTCCTCCTTGAATTACTTCCTAAGTGATGTAGAAACTACTGCTTGGATGGCTCCTCACCAATTTAGAGTCAGAGTCTGTCCTGACTAACTTGTTCTTCTAAGCCACTTTTAAGACTTTTAAATGTATTAAAATTTTTATTTTAGTTGACATGATGGACAATCCTATTAAAGATATGGTTTCATATCTATAGATTCCAACCCCACATACTCCACCAGAATATTACTTCTCTTTGTCATTGTTGCAGGTATCTCCCTGACCCGTATTGTCTCCCCAACATGGAAAACTCAGTTCTGTAGATCAGTTCTCATGTTCTGTTGTCTTTTTGCCATTTGTTATTTGTTATTTCCTTACTCTGCTGCTTTATATTCCATAGATGATAGATCATCCTGTCCCTTTTCTTCTGGCTCAATTTGTTCAGCATGATCCCCTCAACTCCATCCATGTAAATAGAAACTAATCGCACAATGATTTCTTATACCCAAAATACTTTATTGTATATAAGCACCAACTCTTAGGAGGTGAATTTCACTGGACTGAAAAATATATTATCTACTGAACCAGTATATTTTTTCCTCATAAGTCCACGAGTTAAATAAGAATAATCAAGAATGAAGAGACAGCATAAAAGATCGGAGACATGCTTTGCTTGCTGGAAGCCTGGGTTCAATTCTCAGCACCACATAATTCCCCCAAGTACTACCAGGAATAACTCCTGAGCACAGAAATTGGAGTAGCCCTTGAACAATTCTGATTATGGCCCTTAACTAAAACATACATAAATAAGTGAAATCATAAATATACATTCACTGGAAGAGTATTAAGCAATTTAGTCCTTATGAAGCCTACATAAATAGTGTAAATGCTTCATCAGTGGCCCATAAAAAGGAGTATTGTCCACAATTAATTATTTAGCATGCTAGGAGCCCAGGAGAACTTTCTGCTGTTATGGAAAGGTTTGGTCATTGTACATAGGAATAAGATATATATGACTATTGAATACATGTAGTGTAACTTGTAAAGCTAAAGAAATAAAATTCTTGTTTACTTAAGTTTTAATACTTAGAATTTGATTATAGTAGTTTAACATGGTCAAAACAAAAAATTCACATGGCTGCTGACCATTGTATCTGATGGCATGCACTGGAGTCTGATGGCCAGTGTCTTTCCTTCTGACCATTTCCTGTATATGACCCCAAAGTGAACCCTCTGTTCCAGACAGCTCTCTTTTGAATGAATTAAATCCCTGATGGATTTTATTCATTGCTCTTGCCCTTTCCATTCTTCTCTATCCACAAAGTTAGCCCAATTCTCTAAAACCAATCCTTGTTTGACTTCCTCCCAGAAGTTTCCTGTCCATCAATAATGACTTCCTCTAGCCTAAGAGCTCTGGAGACTTTATCTGTCTTATTCATACTGATACTCAGTGCAACTATGCTCTTGACAAATAATGTGTCTTCTGTTTTTTTTTTTCTAGACTCTTTTCTCTAATAGTGATCTCTTGGTCAATAATTCTTGGTTCAACTTTTTATCCTCACCTTCAGCTTTTCCAGTGCCCTACCCATATCTAAGTGTGGAATTTCCACAAGATGATCTACCCTTGGTGATGGTGAGAACTTACTCAACCACATTCACAATAACCATTAACCATTACACTTGTCACCATACTCTCATCTCTGTGCACACTCACCCTCCACTAATATCACCTGATTCATAATCACAGCTCCATTCACTGGCACCACTCCTCCATTATTATATTCCTCCATTTACAATGACAACCAGATAATCACTTCTATTTACATAGACCACCATCAGGATCATGAAATATGGAAATGGAAGATTTTTCTGTGCTTCTATTTATAGGAGGAAAAATATTGAAAAGTGTCTTTATACTTGTGTACAATGAGATATTTCCTTTATAATTTGACCCTTCAAATTTGCTCTACTTGCCTTACCAATCAATCATAGCTCTGAGAAGTATAGAAATGCAATCAAAGACTCAGGTAGATTTGTTCAGCAAGTTGAGGGATGAGAAGCTATGCCTAGTGGAGGTGGAGTTGGGCAGTAGGAAGTGGCATTTGGGTGATGTGTTCTGAAGGAAAACACAGTCTGTTATGCATTGGAATTGATAAGTCTGTGCTTATAGTTGGGCAAGTCTAAAAGCACAGATGGAGAAAAACGTTCAGTGTGATTAAGTAAAATCTGAGTGCCAGGTAGGAATCCAGAAATGCTAGAAGGTACATATTGAGAGATTTTGATAACTTGGGAAATGCCTGAAAGGCCAGAACATTCTCTGAATGTTCAATTTCTTCTACTATTTAGGTATTTCTCTTAAGATTTAAAAGTTGTGACTTGAAAAAGTAAAAAGAAAAAAATAGAGGGATAAAAAAGAAGCAATATAGGAAGTAAGAAAGGAAGGGAGTAGGAAGAGAGAAAAAGAAAATATAATAGAGAGGGGGAATAGGGGCTAACAACAAACATAGTAACATGAGTTAGGTGTTTGCCTTACATGCACCCAACCCAGGTTACACCCCCAGCACCCTTGATGGTCCTTGTAAACCACCAGGAGTAATTACTGAGAGCAGATATGAGTACCCCCTGAACATCATAGGATGTTATCCAAAAAATAACCTAAAGAAAGAAAGAGGAGGGAAATGAAGAGAGGTAGGAGGATGACGTTGGGGGTAAACATTAGGGACAGAAATGGCAGTAAACATTCTAGTTGCCTATGGAAAACTCTCTGCCGTCTTTCCTCCATGCTGTGGTTTCAGAGGTTCTCAACTAATTTGTGGTCTGTCTTTATAAAGCCACCAGTCGAAAGGACATTTCGACATGCTGTTACCGATAAGTATCTTAACTGAGCAGACCCTGTCTGACTTTGCAGTCAAAATTATAGTGCCTAAAGCAGATAAAAGCTTGGAAGCAGTCAATTCTCTGACAGAACTGTGTCTTAACAATGCTTTCTTCTCTCAGGATAAGTGTAATTCATAGTCTTAAAAACAAGTGGCCCAGAGGATAATGGTCTTGCAGTCGGAGGCTTAGGCAAAGGGCATAACCAACTCTACCTTGGCTGACTATCATGAGGATTAGAGTAAAGGCTCTAACATGCAACAAATAGTGGAGATTGTGATAACCATCCCTTGCGTTAGGAGTGAAGGGAGAGTGATGGAATTATAAGGATCCCTGCAGACTACTGGTAGCTAGGAGGAGTTTGGGAAAGCTGCCTTGTTTGTGGACACTGGGCCACAGTTCTGTTGTAGGGGCTAAGCTCAGGAAGGACCAAGCTCAAGAAGCAAGTACTCAGGTGAGGAGATCTAGCCCAGCCTCTTTTGTTTCAGGAATCTGGGAAGGTGTGGTTCTAGGAAGGTGTAGAGACAGGTAGGCCAGTGCATAATTGCAGTGTAATACTAGACAACACACAGAATGAGAAATAGATTCAAAGCAATACCAAAAAATGTTGCTGTTGTAAAAAAATTTAATGACCCTTAGAGATGGGTTCCTACTTTACACACACACATACACACACACACACACATGCACATACACACACAATTAGAGTGGTCATTTGCATCATTCCATGTCTCTTTCCCAAAAAGGAAATGCAGGAAATAAATTTCCTCTGCTTTGGTTATTGATTTATAAAGAGGCCAGTATGACAAAAGGCTTTCTCAGAACTGAACGGATTGGAAATGTTGTGTTGGGGCGAAATATATAATTCGGAAAGGAAGAAAGTGCTCCTTCAAATATACTTTCCACACCAATTAACAGCAGGAAATTCTAGAATGCCTTCCTCCTCCCTTAGCATTCTTTTCCTGAAAGCCAGTGTCCTGTGGCCAGGTACTTATTGTCCCTCCAAGCCCCACAGGCAACTGAAACTGAACTTGGCCTTTGTCTAGCAAAGAACACAGAAAAATGACTATGTTGAGGTAGTAGGTCTTATGCCATGGATATTATTGTTCCTCTCAAATATCCTTGAGTAGGTGCCATTTTCCGATGAGGCAAATGTTCTCAGAGATAAAACTATTTTCCTAAATTCCACAACTGACAGAATGGCAAAACCAACACATTTGACATTTTTGTTGTCTTGCTGTGCTATGTTACATGCAGGGAAAGTCTTAGAGGGCTATTGTACTGTCCAGGTCAACCTGAATGTGGAGGTTGTTCCCTGATCATCTCTGCACTGCTGGGAAGTAGACTGTGGGTATCATCAGGGGCTGGGGGAAGGTCAGATCACATCCTACTCAGTTTCTCTCTTCTAGAGCTATAAATGCTTCCCAACCGTGTTTCCAGTTTTTTTTTTTTTTTGTTCTTGGTTACATCGTGGAGTCTTTGAGTCCTCAACTTCTAGCCCCATGTGCATTGTTTCCTAATAATTCAGCACAATCCAATGGGGTCTAGTTTTCATATCGAGTAGACAAAGTTCTCCTTAAACAGTCACATGGTTATTTCCAGAGAAAACAGAGGCCTAAGTCACTTAACCCTGTGCCACCCAACATGATAGCCCTCTCTGGCCACTGAGCATTTGATTCAAAACCAGAAAGCACAGAGATATTACTGGATCCAATACACTGGATTTCACAGCCTTTGGAATGAAGTCTCATTTATAATTGATTTACACTCCATGTTGAAACAAGAGTTTGAGAATATTGAGTTAAATAACATTTATTATTAAAGGTACTTTTGAGTATTTCTTTTTTACTCCCAGCCCCATATGGTTACAGAGAGAGCTCATTGTTTCCTAGGTGGCCAATATTCTTTTCCAACTGAGAGATCTAACCTTGGTCACCAACTTCGCTGGGGAGCTCCAAACACAGACTGAGTAGGTGACAGGTCCTGCGTCTGGGGAGTGAACTGGAAGTGGATGTGGGTGTATGTGGGGGAGGTTGTAGATATATTTGATTAAGAGGCTCCCTCTCAGCCTTTAGAACCAGAGAGTAGACAGAGTCAGGGCAAGTCTGGTTTAAAAAACAGAAAAACCCACAGGAGGCTCTTACAACCTTTGCCTCCAAAGGTGTTTTGAATAATGAACAGGGGAAATAAAAACTCAATTTGCAAACATAAAAAACAAGAGCAAGGCAAATGAAACTAAATTGGAAAAAAAAAAAAAAGACTTCCCAGGCCCGTCAAAAACCAGAAGAGAATTTGTGAAAATATATTATTGTAGTTTCAGGGGTTTACCAGATAGATTGATTTGGTGATAAGGGGCTATGAAAGCTATTTTCTTAGCTTCAGCACCAGTTAACCACCTCCAAAGACCTCAGTATTTAGCTCTGCAGCTGACAGCAAACATGTCGGGGAAAAGCAAGATAAATGAAGGAATAGAGCAGATCAGAGCCCCCAGCAATCTGTACAGCTCTGTCCCCTGTGGCCCTGATTAACACCAAGACCAGTTTCAAAGTCTCACATTGTTTCTGGGAGCAAGACAGCCACCTAAGTTCAGTGATATGGGACCTGTCATCAGTAGCCCCACCAAAGGGCAGGGAAGTTTTAATTGGGTTTTTAGCCAAGCAGACAAAAGGAAAAGGAGTGCTTTGATTTTTTTTTTCCTTTAAGTTTCTTTCCATCCCCATGCTCTAGTCTCTACCAAATACATATGTTGACAGTTTTGTTCTGGGTGGAAAGCAAAGCAAAATTGTTTATTTATGTTCCTTTACCATGAGACCTAGCCAGTGACACACTTAAAAACATTTGTTCGTGCAGAGAAAAAGAGAAACCTAATTTCTTTCCTGACACTTGTACAAGCCCTCGGCATTTAGATATATTTTTGAGGTGAGCGATAAATACTCTTTCTTCAAATACTGCTTTGTTCTTGCCTTTTCTGGAAATAAAGGTGTTCTGGAAAACACATATAAAAAATTGCTCAAAACTTCCAGGTGGCATTTGGGTTGCTCTCTCCAACCTTGGCCAGCTTCCCTGGATAAATGTCTCATTTCCTGACTGGTCCCAAACCTCAGACTTTTCTTGTTGCTCCACAAGAAACAGTAACTGTCTTTTTATTAAAGGCTGGTAGAGTTGAGTGACAGGTTGCAAGATTCCAGGTGGGATCAGGAGAGATTCACAAGGGTTTCCTGCCCAGTTCTTATATCTGTCCAGGATCGTTTCATTTTGAACTCTGTCAGACCTTAAAATATATCAGAGCAAAATTGTCCCTCCTTACTCCTCCTTCCACCAACAAACTCAACAATAAGGGCTATAAAACCCACTCTAAGACACTGAACCACACCATTTGAGTTGTGAGCGGGAAGGTTTTGAATTTGAATTCAAGGACTCCCAACCCTGATAGCTCCAAAGTATGATGAGACTATAGAGATACACATGATGGTGGAGTGTGAAATTCAACCCCACCTGTCCTGTGTGAGCCTAGGTGTGGGCTTAAATCTCTTATTGAGAATCTATAGATATTTTTGAGCTCATAAATTTGGAAGACAAGACTAAAAATGGTCATGCGTATAATGATTAGAGCCCCAATTCCAGCTCTTCCCATCACTGCCCAACTGACCTGAAATCATTCCGAATGTCTCTGAGCCTGGGTGTTTTCACTTATGAAATGAAAATTGCTCAGAACATCATGAACATTGCTCAGAAGTGATACATGAAAACTGAGAGCCACTAAGACCAGCCCTAGACAGGAAGCAAAGTCTTCTAGTAGTAATTTAAAAACAGCCATCACAAAATCAGTAAAAAGAAAACTGGGATAGGGAAGGGTGTGGAGAGACAATTCAGTGGCGGAAGGTACTTGTATGGGGCACCCAGTCAAACTCCTTATTCAATCTTCCAGATCCTTATTGGCTCATGTCTTTACATAGAAGAGTGAGATTAGGGCTTCAGCAGTCCCCTCATGTTAAGATAATAGAATCATGCTCAGCAGTGAGCCCATACCACACCTTGGCAGCAAACTAAGTAACTCCAAAGCTATAGGGATTTTCTGTGTAAGTCCATGGGTGAGGTTTAGAGAGATCTTGAGGTCAAGGAGATGCTCTAATCCATATTCAATTTTTCTTAAACCAACTCCAAGGATGAGGCAATGCCAAGGGACTGAGGTGGAACAAAGGAAGCAGTGAAAACTAATCCACTGGGATGGCGGCCCATTTCCTCTTTCCTGAGCAAGGCCTATCATGGCTCCAGCACTTGAAATTTGTAGAGGGTTTACTCACAAAATCCCTGTCTGAGGGGTCAGAGCATGGCACGGAGTGGTAAGGTGTCTGCCTTGCTGGCGGTAGCCTGGGACAGACCGCGGTTAGATCCCCCTGACGTCCAACATGGTCCCCCAAGCCAGGAGCGATTTCTGAACCCATAGCCAGGACTAACCCCTGAGCGTCACCAGATGTGGCCCCAAAATCCAAAAAAAAAAAATCCCTGTCTGAAATTGGAGCAGATATGATGATGATGTTTCTAAGTCTCGTGTCTGCTGACTCTCCCTCCTCAATAGCTTGAGAATAGCTTGACTAGGGGAGCCTGGCTGGCCCTGAAAAGCCATCCTGTCCCACTTGCCCCCACTTCACTGTCACTAGTCCTTGTGCAGGGACCTTGATAACTCAGCAACAAGGCACAGGCTTGGCCTAAACTTTAACCCAAGACTCCTGGAAACTCCCTGCTCGAGTCCTAGTTGCTTTTCTGGGTACTTGTGTGGCCTGAGTAAGGTCGGGTTTTCTACAGGGTGATGTTAAGAACCACTCAGCTTCACCTAAAGGAGTGAAACCCCCTCCCCCCAAATAGATGACCTCCCCAAATCCTCCCAGACCCTGTAGCTGTTGCATGATGTTATATTTCCCCCCAACAAATAAAGTTCCTAAAAGTCCTCTTTTGTTTGGCTGCCCCAGAGGTTCATGTTTCCCTCTGGTCTCACAAAAGAGTGTTTTTTAATATCAGAACTTCTTTTCCCAACAGTTTTTATGCTGAAGTTTAGTCTTTCCCAGTGACCTCATCTTCAGCTGGTTTCTTCCTTTTAAGACTCACTCTCCAAATTAAATCCTCATGCCTGGATATTGGGAATGCAAGAAATCCTTGAGGGGGGAACACCATTTCCTGATAACCAGTAGCCAAAAGTATCATTGTTTTCCCCTTGACTCCAGCTATCTCTCCTCCACACAGATGTTTCTAGTTTCTTCAAGTTCTGCATAAAGTCTCATAAGATCTCCATTTTAGAGGACAG
>PVKC010036718.1:0-13159 GCA_004027635.1 Crocidura indochinensis
ACCAAAAGTCTTTACAATCATAAGCCTAACCTTTTTATTTTTTAATTATCAGGTATATTGAAATGGATTTATTTACATAGTAAACAACCTCACACTATTGTACCATACAGGAATTGATTTCAGCTCTAATAATTAAAGGGAAACTGAGAACACAAGCTTTACTATCATATGACCCCCATATCATTTTTACACTTTTTCTGAAAAAAAAATTTGACTCATTATTGCCCCTCAATGAATGCAGTCAAAGAGCTTTTTCGGATTTTTCTGGAGAACTTTGCTCACACTATCCAGCAAGAAATTGGGACATTTTTAGAAGGACTCCTTTTGTAATCTCTTCCATCATCTGTACTTCTCTTATTACAAATGCTCAGGTATTTTTTTTATATCAATGGATCTTCCTCTTTCCCAGAAGATTAGGCAGACCCAGTAGATACCCAGAGAACTCACCAATGTAGATGGAAATGGCCATAACCTGGCCTAGTGAGACACGGATCGTCTTGGGTGAGATCTTACTCAGGTACATGGGCAACACACTGAGGGAAAGTCCTCCGTCCACACCCATGTTGAAGTGCCCCACGATAAGCATCTCGAAGGCTCCAACCTACAGCTTGCAGGCCATGAGTAGGGCAGAGCTAGGGTGAAGCCATTGTTGACCAACAGGGCTTGCTTCCTCCCAATAATCATCCCAATCAGTTTCACCAGTTATGTCCCTATGAGTCCTCCAAGAGCAAATACGGACACTGTGGTGGATGAGAGTCAAATCAGGGTGTTGAGATCAATGGGGTGCCCATGTCTTCATCCCCATGATTCTTTATACAAGAGGACCTTATAGAATGCAGGCAGGGTGTTCACCACTGACAGACTGTAGCCACAGAAGGAAGAATCAAAGGCACTCAGGGAGACCAAAAGAAGCAAGCAGGACAAGACCTTCCTTCCACTCCACTGGGGTGTGCAAGACCCCTGTAATTGGGCCTTGATGCCAGGGTCAGGGATGGGGTTAAGAGGAAGTTCTGTGAGCCAAGATCGTGGGAGTCCATATCCAACTCCTTCCCCAAGCAGACCCTGGACTGTATATTGCCTGAGCATCTCAGGAGTGAGGAGGCAGAGTCCAACCCTGAGGCGAGGCAGCCTTCCCAGGAAAGAAGTGTGACAATCAATCCCAGGCAGACCGACTGGGAAGTAAATTGAGCCAGGGGCATCCCTGCTAGCTGGAGCGGGCACAGCGAGGGACAGTTTCATCTCTAGGGGCCCCGTCCCCCCAACACACAGCCCTTCTCATGGGCCACTTCTTACTTTCTTCCAAAATGCCTAAACCTAACTTTAGCCCTCGCCCCAATCCTAAAGCTGAATCATACTAATCTTGATCTTTACTTGAATATAAAAACACTTATTTTCCTAAGTTTAGAAATCTCCCTAAACTTAATATTCATCTTTAAAAGTATGAACATAGCTTCCCTCCACAGACCTAACCTTAACCCTAAACTAAAACTCAATGCTAATTCTAACATGTTAATAACCCTGACTCAAGAGTAGACATAAAACTAAAATTTAGACCAAATTTAAAATTACCCAATACTTCACTGGCATTTTACTTTGAATGTAGCAGTATTTAAAGTTCTCACAAAGATGAACAATAATTTAAAACAAACTCTACTCCCAAAATGAGAGGAAATGAACTAGCATTTCTGTGATGAAGACAGACAGATGTTTAACATCACTTATTATTAGGGGAATCCAACACAAGACAACGATGAGATATTATACCATTGACAATAGAACAAATCAACATGTTATAAACAATCAGTGTCGGTGGGATTGTAGAGAAAACAGGAGCTCTCACTGGTGTAAATGTTTTCTGGTTCAACCTCTTTGGAAAACTGTGTAGACATTTCTAAGTAAAGTAAAAACTGAATGCCATTAAATTCCACTTCTAATTACAATGTTGAGTTCAGTAGTCAAGATATGGAATTAACCCAGGTGTCCAAAGACAGATGGGTGGATAATTAAGGTATTATATACATGCAATGGAATATATTGTACATGCCAGTAACGACAAACTCATGCAATTCAGTGAAACTTTGATGAAAATGGAGGATAGTACATTGTGGGAAGTAAATTGAAAGAAGGGCAAATACAGCATATCTTTGGTATATAGAATAATTGGATGAAGTGATATAAGATATTAAAAGAGGGATAATTCTTGATAATTCTGGGATTATCCTTGACCCCAGAATATACAAAGGACAAAGAGAAAGCCAGCAAGAAGAAACAGATGAGAAAATGAGGGACCAGGGTTCAAGGTGGTTCATTGGTGTTATAGATAAGTAATATAGCCATATATATAAATCAGACTCAATAACATTGATAACAGGCTATCTAAGCCACAACAGTCAAACTTAAAAATGTGCCTGTCAAAGAGGTTTAACTGATGTGAGGGAGCAAACTTTGGGACAATGGTGGAGGGAATTTGATAATGGTGTTGGGACTAGTGCTGGAATATAGCATGCCTAAAAATTCAATCATAAATAACTTCAAAATTACAATGCCAAAATGTTTTAGGAAAAAAGTTCCCTAACTGTAAAAAAATATAACATTCAACAATCATAATGAATTCCAAAGTAATTTTCACCAGGGCCCAATCAAGACAGCACCTAGATATTTTTTTACTTTTTTTTCACCATAGACACAGACATCGATCTAGGGTGTCTAGCTTACGATGATACAATAAATTGTATACGATGATACAATAAATCATAATTATTATGATAAAGATATTATCAAATGTGTGATAATTTGCCACAAAACAAAAGAAAATGAAGGTGCTATACTCTTGTTTTCTAAATGTTTTATATACTGAAAATGTTCTGTAGGAGATAACAAGCAAATTTGGATTTGTTATTTATGTTTTTTTTTTTTTTTGAATACAGTCCTGCGATGCTCAGTCATTATGCCTGCCTCTGAACTCAGAAATTGGTCCTAGGGGCCTGTGTAATAGTACAGCAAGTAGGGCATTTGACTTTCATATAGCCAACCTGGGTTTAATCCCTAGCACCTCATATGGTTTCCTGTCTTCTCCAGGAGTGAATACTGAGCACAATATTTATTCTTGGTTGGATTCAGGAGAACAAATTGGATGCCACGGATTGAAGCTACATCTGCTGCATGTAAGGCAAGTGCCTTACCAACTTTCTTGCTCTAGCCCTGCAAGCAACTTTGAAGGAAAGGTACACTGTTTCATGCATCACACAGTGTGTAGAGGATGCAACATTAAAAATAAGAAAATTGGTTAAATAAGATATCAGTTACTTTCTTTTGGTTTTGGTTTTAGGCCATAGAAAGCAGTGTTCAGTAGTTTCTCCTGGAAGGCTCCAGAGACCATATGGGATGCTGAATATAGAACCTAAGTTGGCCATGTGCAAATCAAATACCCTTAATCAATATTCTATTGCTCTGGACCTCTACAATACACTCGTATACACCCTGTCTTACTCCCATAACAATGCTAAGAATAATTTTATGGAAATGAAATGGTATTGTGCAAATTGATCAAAGGAATTCTATATAAAGGAGGATTTGTTTTATTTTATTTTGATGCCACACCTGGTGGCACGCAGGGGTTATTATTGGCTCTGTGCTAAGAAATTACTCCTGGCAGGCTCAAAGGACAAAATGGAATAACGGGAATAGAACCTAGGTCTGCCTGCATGCAAGCCCTGCCCACTGTGCTCGGACCCTTTGAGAGGATTTAATCATTTTTTTCCTGTGCACTTACTTATATATGGGAAGACAGGTATTTTGTAAACAATATTATTTATTATTTTGGATATATCTTTGCTTTTAGTTGTACTTAACATTGACTGCTATCTTGATTTTTCAGATTTCAGTAACTCCAAGTTATAAATATTTATTACTTTCTATAATTTCTATTTTAATTACCTAATATTATACTCCTATACTTGCCTAAGATTCTTCTGAAAATTAATACATTTCCACAAATATGGGTACGTGTGTATGCATGTGTGAACTAAACATAATTTCCTGAGAAAATGCACTTCTAATTAATAAATATCCTTAGACAAAAGAATTGTAATATAATTGTCATTAAATTATCTGCATCAGCTTTTAGAGCAAAGAAAAAGTAACTTCCCTTCTTATAAAGATCATGATTAATTAACAAGTAAAATAATAATTTCACAGATAGTTGACCAACTAAATTCATTCTGACTTAGGGAAGAAGTGAGGCTACATTAAATTTTAATCAAATTTTATAGCTTCTGAAACATATTCATGAAATATTTGATTGACATTCCTAGCACAGAATAACCTATAAAAAGGACAATTGCATTTTAAGGTCAAAATGTGATTTTCCTTTCCCTATCATCAAAATACACCTTATTAAAATGATAACTTTCCCTATAACTTAATTAAATTTGTTATGATTTCCTCATGAAATATGGCTTTTGAAAATACTTAAGATTAAGATTATATTGAAAAGATATTTTGGTCCCAAGGTAGGAGAGAAGATTTTTCAACTGTGAAATATACTACTTATACAAACAAGACTAGCTTATCCTATAGAAAATTCCCGGATGCCTACATTTTAGTAAAAGTATATATATTTTAGGATAATTTTGCAAATATATTGTGTTTATTCTCTTATATAACATTTGTAAACAAGTCTATTACAGAATCTCCTTTTTAAAATATGTACTCTACAAAAAGTCAAAAAAAGTGTATGGATACAAAGATTCAATTATAAAATATTCTAACAATGCAATGAGTATCACTGAACAAAGGAACATATAATATAAATGTGATTTTTGTCTGCAACCTAGAATTTTTATTTTTTTAATTTTCATTTAAATCATAGTGGCTTTTTTAATATAACAGGACCCTCTATGTGATTTGACTTGATGTTTAAGAAGCTATGGGGGGAAGGGGGTATAGGTGGTGGGACTGTTACACTGGTGAAGGGGACACTCTATTTATAACTGAAACCCAACTACAAACATGCTTGTAATCATGGTGCTTAAATACAGATTCATTAAAAATAAAATATTTTTAATAAAATAAATTTTAAAAAGAAGCTAGCTGGTTTTGGGGGGTCACACCTGGTGATGCTCAGAGGTTACTCCTGGATATGTGCTGAGAAATAGCTCCTGGCTTGGGAACCGATGAGATACCAGGGGATTGAACTGTGGTCCTTCCTAAGTTAGTCGCATACACGGCAAACACCCTACCACTGTGTTATCATTGGCCCCAAGAAGCTAGCTTTGAGAGTCTCTAACTCAGGGCTTCTCATACATTTTTGAGAAACAGGAGAATTTTCTGTCTGAAAGGCAGCCACCGTCCCCAATTGAATTAAATGTTTTTCTTGAAAAATTACTTTCAATAACTTGGGAAAATAGTTACATTCTATAGATAAAATAGCAAAATTTTTATTTCAATATCAATGATACTTTAAACTAGGGTCTTTATTATCATTGAAATATTGTCTGCTTATCATTTTGATGATGTGTATTTGTTAGTCTATTCATTTTGTACTTTCTCCAACATCTTCAGATGCTTTTTATATTTTGTTTTCAAATGATTTTAATTTACTTGCAAGACACTTTTTGACAATGTTGGTGTACAAGAAGCATATTGTTGCCATACTATTCCCGCCACCAAAGAACCTTTAACACTACATCAAAGATGACCATATTTGCTGCACTCTTTCCACCCTAAATATTTGTATCAGTTGCCTTAATTTTATGTAACCTAAGGATCTGTATTCAGTATATATTCTCTAAATTTGTCTTATATGCCACACATGAGTGAAGTCATCCAAATTTTTCTTTTTTGTTCTAAATTATTTTATTTAACATGCTCTCCTCCAGCCTCATCCATGTATAATTGAAAGGTAAGGTATTATCATGCCTTATTTGTGTTTGATTCTATTTTCTGGGCCACATCTAGAAGTGCTCGGATTTACTCCTGGCTCTGTCCTCATGTATCAATTTTGGTGGATTATGGGGATGAATAAGCATTGCTGGGCATGGAATGTGGACTGGTTATATACAAGGCAAGCACCAACTGTAGTACTGGCCTTAGAGTTTATAATTTCTTATGTAATAGTAATATTTCATCATATATAATATATATCATATATATACATCACATCTATATACATTTCATATTCATCACTTGAGCTGCTTTCAGATTTTGGCAATTTTAAGTAACAATTTTAAACATAGGTATGAACATATCTTTTCTAAGAAGTGTTTTCATTTTCTTGCATGGGTACATAGAAATTCTGGGGTTTTTTTTCTTTTTTTTTGTTTGTTTGTTTTTGTTTTTTGGTCACACCTGGCAGTGCTCAGGGGTTACTCCTGGCTCCATGCTCAGAAATGCTCCTGGCAGGCACGGGGAACCATATGGGGCACCGGGATTCAAACCGATGACCTTCTGCGTGAAAGGCAAATGCCTTACCTCCATGCTATCTCCCGGGCCCATACATAGAAATTCTGATCACTCAGTAGACATGTTTTTTTTAGATTTTGAGAAATAACTATGCTGTTTTCCACAGTAAATGAACACTTCAGTATTTTGTTTGTTTGTAGGGGGTCACACACAGCTATACTCAGAACTCACTTCTGTCTCTGCACACAGGAATTACTTCCGATATTGTTGGAGGAAGCATAGATGCTGGTGAGCAAACTTGGGTTAGCCATGAGTAAGGCAAACACAATACTTCCTGTTACTTCTCTGGTTCCTAAACCATTCTGCATTAGCATGTACAGTGTATAAAAGTTATATATTCTCCATATATTTTCCAGCCCTTTTATTTCTATTTTAAAAATATTCTCAGTGAGATAAATTGGTATTTTATGGTGCTTTTTGTTTGTGTTTCCTTGATCGTATGTGAAAATAAGCATTTTCTATGTTGCTGTTGATCATCTATATGTTTTCTTGTTAAAGTACCATCAGCTTTTTTTTGTTTTTTTGGGGGGGGGAGTTGTTTTGGGGGTCACACCCGGAAGTGCTCAGGGGTTACTCCTGGCTCCATGCTCAGAAATTGCTCCTGGCAGGCACGGGGGACCATATGGGGCACCGGGATTTGAACCGATGACCTTTTGCATGAAAGGCAAATGCTTTACCTCCATGCTATCTCCCGGGCCCCACCATCAGCTTTTTTTGAGTTTTGATGAGTTTCTAAATAAATATTTTAATTTTGGATATGTCATATATCGATATTAGCCCATTGTAAGATGTATGGTGTATATATATTTTTTTTTCATTAAGTGTAATTTGCTTAAGTATATATTCACAATGAAAATTACTTTCAATTTTACGTAATCTTATTTATCTACTTTAGCTTTCAATGTTTTTGCCTCTAGAGTCAAGTTTCAAAAGTAATCACTAAAGCCAAAATCTTGAATATTCTCCTGTTTTTCTTCAATCTACATCATAACTTGGGAACTAAGATTCAAATCTTTAATCCATTTTCAATGAACTACTTTGTGTACAAAACTGTGAAGTTGTGAACCAATTTCATTCTAGAGTGTGTGGCTATCATTTATTTCAATATGATTTTGTTAGTAAAGTTTATTTCTTTATTTTTCAGCAATATTCCATTTTTATTTTAACATTTTTATCAACATTACAATGTCTTGATTACTATCAATTTACATTAGAGTTTAATTTTGGAGGGCATTATGAGCACATACTTCTTTATTGTTACAATTGTTTGGACTATCCAAGGTTTTCTAAAGATCCATATAATTTTCAGTAATATTTCTTTTGTTTTGTTGAATAATACTCTAATGGATTTGAAAGAAATTGCATTTAATTGTCTTAATGCTTCAAATATAATATTAATTTTTAACGTCCTTGTGACTGTAAGACAATTTGATGTTTTCAGTTTCTTTTGAGGGTGACTTGTAATTTTGATTTTAAAGTCTTTTGACAGAATTTAAATTTAAGTAATTATTATTATAGTTTTCGTTAAATGAGATTTCTGACTTGATTCTTTCTCTTTTAGTTCATTGCTTACATATCAGAAAATATCAGGTTTTACATGTTAAATTTTGTAGGCTATTACTTTACATATTGATATATTATTTGAAATATTTGGGGGACAATAGGAGATACATCTGGTGGTGCTCATGGCTTACTCCTATCTCTGTAAATGGATCACGTCTAACAGTTCTCACGGGACAATATGGAACGCCAGAGATTGAAACAGGGAATCAGGGTGTAGCCTCTTATACTCTGTAATATCTTTCTTTTTCTCTTTCTAACACTAATTTTAGTAAGATCCTTAAAAATGTATATGTATATAAGTGTATATGTATATAATGACATTGTTTTGCTTATTTTCCTATTTAGATCTGATTTTTCTTGCTAAATCATGGTCTACAAATTTTAATGCTATATTAAATAGTAGGTTTAAAATGAATATATTATCTTTTGCATGATACCAATGAAAATACGTTTAGGGTTTTTTTTTAAAGGTTTAGTAATATGGTAGATGTGGTTTTGTCTGTTATGGCATTTACTATGCTTACTATTCTGCTTTCTATACCTGTATTTGTTATTTTATCAAAAAGAGATGCTGAAAATTGTTAAAAATATTATCACTATATCAATTTATATGATAATTGGGTAAAATGGGGGGTTCCAGGCATTGCTCAGAAAGCCCCATGAGTCCTCTAGACTTTTTTCAAAAAACTAGACCAATGTCTATCTCTAAGGACCAGTTTGAAGTGTTGTTTGATTTCTGCAATGCCTCTCTTTACTATGTTTTGTTATAATGGTATTTCTAGTAGAAAAGGACAATAACAATACTAATACAGAGAACCCCACCTAAACACAGGATAAAAGGTTTATTTTCAGGGTCAGGAGAATGAGTGAAATGAGAGCTTTTTGTTAGGCAGTATATAATGACTCAATAAATTTGGGAAAATAGAAGGACATCACTTGCAATTTAGTTCTTTTTACATCTCATGTATTTTACAACAGTGTTGCAGTTCATCATTTGAATTTACTTTTTAAATAGCAATCTTCCTAATATATAGATAAGTGTTAAATATGAGTGCATGAATTAGAGAGAAAGGCCCCAAATTATGATACTAGCAAGGACACATTAATACACTATATTGGAGTCATTCTTAAAACCTTGTATTTTGAATCCAGGCCTAAAACTCCTAATTTAATCATGAACATAGTCTGGGGCATAAGAATACTTTTTCTTCTCAAAGGTAAGGGATAAGCTTGAGATAAAGGTGTTAATTCAAGTAGTAGAGCATAGTCCTAACATCTATAAGGCTCTCTGCTTGACCATATGACTCTCCAAATGTCACTAAGCATAAAGCTAGTGGCCTTCAAACATTGCTCAGGTTGACACTGTTAAACTCCGTGCATCACATTTCCAAATTATGTGTTAAAGATTGGTACCACCATGTTAGGACTGATGCAGGTTGTCCACAGAAAATTCCTTAACACTGCTATGTGTGGACCTTACTAAAATTTTATATATATATATATATAAATTAAATTTATATGTATTAAATTATAAATTTATTTTTAGTAAAATTAAAATATAAAATTATATAGCATAAAAAATAAAATTATATATTTGTATAATTTGAATATATTATAATATTAATATTATATATCGTGTATTAATATATCATAATTATATAGATTATATGATCTTATATTTAAATTATCTATAATTATATATTACATACAATTCTCTCCACAAATCATTTATTTCCCACAACTAGCTTACTAAACAGAAAGCAAGTTAACATATTTCACATTACTATTCATATGACAAAAAGGACAACAGCATGGAAGAAGGTAAATAAGTATAGGACTTAGTAGACATATAATATGGAGGTGGTTGTGGTAGATTAAAGACTTCTCTATAATGATTAAAGTACATGTTGGGAAATTCTAGGGCTCACATGAATTGCCACAGAGATGCCTGCCTTACAACCTTATTGTCATTAGCCCAAATGACCAGATGTGCAAGGCATAATCATGGAAACATTAATATTTATGCATCATATAATCTGGATAACCCTTAATTTGAGTCTGGAAGTTCTACTACCTAAGATCTTCAAAATAATTCACAAATTTTTATTATACTGAAGTTAGATATGTGTATATGAAAGTATAAAAATGCATGTCCCCCCATATAAAAAACATTCGAGTAGCATTTACAGGTGATGGGACAAATTTATATAGCGACCACAAATATTGTGAGCTCTACAATAAGAAAATTGCTTTATGCCTCTGTTTAAGTATGGCCTTCAGTAAGCTTGTAAAAAAGCACCAAACTAAAATAATGCAAACCTCTAATATGAGTATCTGGGTTGAGTGGACATGCACCACAAGTTGATATGTAATCAAATATCCAAATACCACAGCTTTGTATCTGCAACCTGCAACCTTTAGTCAATATCAACAAGACTTAAAGAATGAGCTATATTGAGTGTAATTTTGTGAGTGCATATATTCTATCCTCCCTCTTATGCTCAGATATTTCAGCATCAAGATTTACTATTGTTTTTTATTTGTACATTCAAGTATCTATCAGATATTTTATACTAAATATAGTAAAAGAACCTGACAGAACTAATAAAGAATAGAAAGCATTCAAGGAAATATTACGGCTCTCAAATTTTTAATTCAATCTCCATTTGCTTGAATAGGGTGTATATTGAGTTGGAAGTATATCAAGCTTTATTTCAAAGCACACATTACAAAACTGTTCTATGCAATATTTCTTTTTATTTCTGCATTATCGTTATATCCTGTTAATATTTTAAAAATCTTGTACTTAATTTTATATCTAGCTTAATTTATTCCATACTAATTACCTGTTTGATTCTAAATGCCCAAAGAACAAGTGAATAAGAAACAAGCATCAATATAAAGACCCATACAAAATACATTTGACATTTCACAGTTAGTAAAAAAATAATCCAAGATCACTGTACCAATCATACACAGCCTGGAGAAGTCACAGACCCAAATATAAGGTTTTATTATCTAGGTGATCTTTATATCTGCTTGTTTGCTAGTGCAAATTAGATATGCATATCAATTCAAAAATAAGCTCCAGGCTTTGGATAAATCAGAAGTAGTTGAAAAATCTCAGGTTAGAAGGTTACTTAACAGTGAGGAATGTCTTTAGATGTTTGCTTGCTATTTACCAAATTCAACGTCTGGTTAACTAATATTTCGATTTCCTGGGAGTTTTCAAAGTTATCAAGATTTTATTGAAGTAACAAATAATGAGAAAAAATGTTGTTCTCTTTGAAGTTAGTTCTCGATTTTTAGTATTATTTTCACATGGAAATATAACTTTATAGAAACATAGAAAACTAAGTTTTGAATAACGGCATACCAGAGCTATTCAACTTGACACATAAAATTATCCAACACATATCCCCCTCAAATTCAAATATGCACACATAATATAATCACATATAAAATATTCTTATCACTATTCTCTAAAAAGTAAAATAATCACATTCTATAGTTAGTTAAAATTTAAATAATATAATTATAATAAGATCATGAATTATTAAAATTATGAAACTTTCATTAGTGACTTACTGATGAGTACATTCCTCATTTCACAAAAATTAATTATATGGCAGTTAATATTCTAATATACTGAGAACAGAGATTACAAACAGTAGGCCTTTTTTCTTTTCCTATCATTCATGGAGGATGTTTTCTAAAATATCTAGGTTGCTTTGGCAGTCCTACTTAGCTAATTGCACTAAAGATGAACTTATTTATTAAAGCATTTATCTTACTGGCAACAGACCAACATTACTAGAATCTGAATGAAAACTTATTAAAAGAAAATGTCATTGATGTAATATCATATTGGAAAGGTGCACTTTTTGCCGCCAAATATTTTATTGACTTGTTTAAATATTGAAGGTTATTCAATGCCATTTTGACAACTTTTAAATTATATTACATGCCATTCATGGCACATATATTCAGCCTTGGATGATTTGTCTATATAGTCACAAATAATGTAATGACAGATGGGTCTTTACATGTGCCACCTGTTAAGCCTTACTAATCATCTGCATTTGAAAACACATTTTATAATCTTTGAACATTTCCATTAGTTGTTTTAAAGTCTATGTTAATAAATCTTTTCTAGATAAATTAAACCTTTTTTCATGAATTTTCTGTTGTTAGTTTGTCAAAAAAAAAAGCATTTCATTCTTCTTGATTGAAACCTTATTTACATTAATAAATAACAAAGGCTATATTTTAGTCTAGTATCTAAAAATTAAAACAAATACTTTATTAAACTTTGGTTATACTCATTAAAATTGTTTGAAACATCTTCGTAGTGGATTCAGCTCTTTCACTTGACCTCTAAAATAATAGTGCCCATCCCAGTGAGAACAGTATTCCTAGATTTTTTTTCTACTTCTCACTAATCCCTAATTTTGCATATGAAGTTAATTTGCAAAGAGCTGCCAATAGTTGTGACCTTCTCCTTTGTAATTCAAAATTCTTACTGCTCACACCCATATCTTAATGTATTTTTTACTGTTAAACTCTGCTTTGTAGTTGTAAACATTCTTCTTTTACCTCTTATAATACTCCTAGATTAGAGATTAAATTTGTCACATGTTTGCCAGAACGTGTTGTCCTCATACAATCCATTTGTGTGGTCACATTTCTTCAATATTATTCCGTCGACTGGTTCATTTTCATCCAATTCCCTGACAAAGGGTATTTTCCCAAAAGAGCTGGGGGAAGCAAGCTGCTCTCAGCAGATTGGGATCTTGAAAAATTTTATAACCTTGAATTTATAACCTGGGGGAAAAAAGACAATAACCTTGCAAACAAAATGCTGGTTTAATGACTATGCTCATATCCCCTTTGATTAGTTTAATCTGAAATTAATTGTATATTTCTACTTAAAATTGTTATAATTATATTCTAGAACATTTATATGTGTTTTATATCTCAAAAATAAAAGCAATACTATAATTATGCAAGATCAAAAACCTAAAAATGAAACATCCATTTAAAGGTTACTTTTCACTAAATAAAAGGACAACTTAACCAATGGCTTATTAAAGGCTTCATTAATAATCTGTGACTTGCTAATTGTAACCATACT